>JABFPN010006888.1:0-10977 GCA_022817305.1 Leptoteleia sp. ZL-2020 | reverse complement strand
GGCACGAGCTTTTATAAATCATTTCAAAGCGCTTTATTTTATCAAGAAAAATAGACAAAGTTATTCGCCCGGCAAAAACTACCGAATGCTGTATTTTATTTCGATTTTAGTAATAGCGGAGGGAAAATTACAAGGGGAAAAAAAAAGATGCGCACGGATACGGACTCGCGCGCTTTTTGCTTATACTTTTTATATAATATTTCATTATAAAATGGAACTGGCGGTATAAGCTAATTCTTCTGTCTCTCTTCCTCCTTTTGCGTTTAATAGTTAAAACCATTTTACGTTGCAGTCGATTGGTATTTAGTTACATTATTTATTGTACTGCGATAATGTGATAAACAGTAATTAACCATTTTGCTTATTCTTAAAATAAACGTGTGGAACGAAGAGAAACGAAAAACAAGAACAACTTAATAAATGTCAATTTTATTGATTAGTCGCGTCCAGGTGAAATGTTACTCTTTACGAATTTGAAATTCCCGCCATAATTCGTATTTGTCAATATTTTCAGGAATTATTTTAATGGTTTTAAAAATAACTTACTTCGTTAACAAGAGTAGGAAAATTGACTGTCAATACAGGGTTAGTGAGACAAATATATAAATTTTAATACACCAAAAGAAGATGCACAATACTGCCATTTTGGAACATGTCCTAAAAGGATGTCTAACGTAACCACTTCGAAAACTATAAACAAAAATACTTTTTTATTAATGAATAGATTTCAATAATATTTGGAAGGATTATTCTACTAACGTGAACGAATCGAGCTATGGTCTTTTTTTTAAATAACAAACAAACAATTTTTATTGTTTGACATTTCACCACAAAAACAGATAATTAAATTTATTTTATTCAATTATATTTGCGTAGAGGGCAGAGCGCGATCTTTGAACCATAAACGAAATTATTTTTCTCGTTTTATTATGAAGAAAACTGAGTAAATCTTTGACATTTGACAATGTCGATAATGCAGATTGGAATATGTGTAGATAGTAAACGTTCTGCTTGCTTTTTTAGATGACAAAAACTATTAAAAACTGTTTAGAATTGTATAATTTTTTGGGAATTTAAGTTCCCATTTAGAAAATTTAATACAATTTTCTAAATTATCGACCCCGATTGACTTATTAAACGCCTTTGATATCCTCATAATAGAATTTAATGAAATTATGTTTTCATTGCAAAACTCTTGCTATAAACATTAATCAATGATAATAAAGAAAATTTGTAATTGATGAAACTCGATAAAAGCATGTGTTTTTGTTATCTCACGAGCAAATATTTTCATACATTTACTTGCAGTCGGTAACGTAACTATTTTTCGCTATTGTTGAATTTTTTATAAATATCACTAGATGGCGCGTCAGTGCACAATGCGAATGAGTAAATCAAGCTGGTTTAGTTATGGTTATCTTGTGTCATTCTGTGTAAAGTCGTTGAACGCAAACATTGAAGCACGCCGAACGAAGTAATTTATATAAGAACAGTTTTTTAATAATCAATCTTTTGAATTAAAATACATAAAAATGGCTAACTTAACAATGACTGATAACACTGATGAGGACGCTTCGGAATTACAGTTTCCAAAAGGTATTTACATTAATATTGAATTTAATCCAACACGTTTCGATCAGTTTTTATTTTAAATTGTATTAAACACGTTTGTTATTTTAGTCAAGAAATTTGGCAAATTAAAATGATAACGTTATTAATAATTACATTGAACAGAACATAATTTTTAAATCTATTGTCATCACTTTAAAGTGAAAACTTGTTACTAAATATAAATATGTGAGGTTATGTTTCACGTAGATTCATATTAGAAAAGAATAAAGAAAGATATTTTTCTTTATTTTCTTTTTTCATTGTAAGGTATATTTTACAACGAAATATTCTCTTTTTTTTATTATTTAGAACTTTTTCATTGGTATTTAATATTTGAACCATTAAACATTACATAGAAAAATGGATAAAATGACTTTTTTGTTTACTACTCAATACTTCTATAATATTATAGAATGTGGTTTTAAATGCTATTATGAAATGATTAATTTTATTTTATTTCACAAGAACATGTTTTATTCATATTATTATAAATAATATATGCAAAAGAATATGTTTGAATAATAATACAATAGAAATATTGTACTTTAATATTGAATTTAAAATGAAAATATTTTATTTTATTTACTATTGATAAATCACATAATGTCTATGATTCATTTTGTAGAGTTATGGAACAATTTATTCATTTGGAATGTTAGAATTTTCTAATTTATAAAGCTGAAATAACAATGCACTTTCATTAACAAAATGTCAATTATTTTTTTTTTAATAGTATAGTTAGTATCTGGAAACGTATTTTAATTACTTTTAAATGAATTTATTTATTTTAATTTTTGTTATTAATTACTTTTAAATGAAATAATTTCTTTTAAATGAAATTTATTTTTACTAATTCAGAAATCGCAGTAATATTATTATAATACAATGATAATATTAATTGCTAATGTTTTGAACTTTCTAATGTATAAACAAACAATATGGATTATTATTTATTAAATCAAATGAATTTATTGGAATATTGATAGGATTTAAAACAAAATATTGTTCTTAAAATTATATTAAATGTACATTCAAAAAAGTATTTGAAAAAGAAAACTATATCTTTGAAATCCATGATGAGAAAAATGTTTCCTTAAGTTTAAAATTATCATAAAAATAACAGAAATAAAATGAAAACTCAAATTAAATTAAATAATTCTTTTAAGTACTTTATATAAATATAATATACTTGAAAGGAGGCAGTAATATAAATTTCATACATATAAAAGTAAATATAATAAATTTACTATAATATAATAAATAAATTGCATTAAAACAGGATTTTATATCAAATAACAAACATTTGCACAATAATAACACTTTACTGTAGTAGAATTACAAAGCTAATAAAAATTAAAGTAATTCAAAAGGATATTAAGTGAAAATACATGATTTATTATATGACTGAGAAACGAAGGAGGAGAAATCAAGACTGCAAAAACTCAATTGATCGAAACACTCGTCTCAACGAAACTCATTTAATCAAAATCTCAAACTTTTTTTTCCAAACACAATCGCCCTGAACTTTAATAACATTATTTATACACCTCGAGTGTTTGATGATTGAGTTTTTAATGAAATGAGTACCATAAAAATGAGCGTTGCGATAAATTGAGATTTTGTAATTCAAAGCTTGGTTCCTCTATTTCTTTCAGACCGCCCTCTAACACATTTACAACCAGAACAAAAACAGACAATTTCCAATTTTAAATCCGCAATTTTGTCCACCGAAATCACTTGTCTCGCTTGTCACGTGCCACTATCCGAACCATACATTCGTTGCGCCATCTGTCGGGACGTCGACCTTTGCTCCATCTGTTTCTCGCAAGGAGCCGAAGTAAACGACCACGAAAACCACCACGACTATCACATAATTCGCAACGAATTCCCACTCATCGAGTACACCGATTGGAACGCCAAACAAGAGATCCAACTCCTCGACATGCTGCTTAAGTGCGGTTACGGCAATTGGAGCGACATCTCGCGGCGAATGGGGGATAAAACGGCGGAGGAATGCAAGCACCACTATCTAAATCACTACGTGGATAAGCAAAGTTTGCCGGGACTACCAAAATTTCAGGACAATCGTGAAATTGTCACCGAAACCGTGCCGTACTCATTTAAGCTGCAAGATTTGGAGGAACCGCCGCGGTTTGTGCCATCTAGCGCCAGTTGTAAACTGCTGGCTGGTTACAATCCGGCGCGCGCAGATTTTGAGGTGAATTTTGATAACCACGCGGAATTGCTGATATCGGATTTAAAGTTCAACGAGTTCAAGGAAGATGAATCACATTTTAAATTGGGACAAAGCCTGCAGGTGGCGCTGATATCGTCGTATAATAACAGATTAAAGGAACGGTTTAGGAGGAACAGAGTTATAAGAAATCATGGTCTGATGGCTTTTCGTAAGACCGTTGCGGAATCTCACAGATTCGATGTAACCCTCACCAGAGCCATCTTTGATAGGCTACAGGTATTCATGCAATTGACCAATGGGATTGATTTTGATTACATCATGGAGGGTCTACATCGGGCCGGGGAATTGAAGAATTACATTCGAAAGCTATTGGATTTTAGGGCCAACGGACTGAAGCACTTTTTCAGCGTTCCTATGTATCAGAATTTAAAACAGATCAGACAGGAGTATGAGAAGGAAAGGAGAAATTACATGAGTAGTACCGAATATTGTTGGAAATCTATTTTACCGGGCAGTAGCGCCAATGTTAATGTTTTAACAACGGCAAGTGGTTCGCAGAGGAAAGCGCCACCACCGTTAAAAATTCAAGGCTTGCCCATGTACGACAAATTGTCGGCGGAGGAAAAAGAATTGTGCTCAATTTTGAGGCTGATACCAAAGAGTTATTTGGAATTTAGGCACCATTTAATCATGGAGAACAAGAAATGTGGCTCGCTCAGATTGGCGCAAGCGCGAGTTCTACTGAAAATTGACGTTAACAAGACGAGAAAGATTTACGATTTTTTAGCGGAACACGGTTATATCAATAAACCTCCGCAATAGAACTTTATTTTCTATGATTAATTCCAATGATAAATAGTATATCCTGTTGTAAATTAAAGAAGAAAATAGTCGAAATGATTTTCCATCGAATATAAATTATGTATATATTTGTATCTGTATATAGGATATTATTTTGCTAATCATGGATTATATGTGATGTTATTAAAGTTGTTTTTTGCAATAACGAAATTTGTATAAACTATGGTTTGCATATTATATTGAATGAATGAACTTATATTGTTTATATTAAGTGAACTTTTATTTCCTTTTATAATATACTTATAATAGGTAAATTAAACATTTTATAATGAAATAAATAGTATCGGTATGCATTAAAGTGGAATTCTTTAAAATAACACTTTTTTTTTAGTATAGGATTTATGCAAGTATGGAAAATTCAGTAATCATCGCAATTTTATTTTCAAATGCAATTTTTTAAAATACAGTTAGCAATACAAATGAATAATATTTTTTTACTCATCTTAAAAATAAAATTTATTGGTAGCCCGCAGGGTTACCAACATATTTCATTTTTACGATGAGTAAAATATTGTACTCAACTGGAACAAAAGTGGTTTCAGGTTGGTAACCCTTCGTCTTTAGTTTGGGTTACCAACTTAAAACCACTTTTTTCCTAGTGGAGTAATATAATATACATTATATTATAATTTTATAACTCTGATATATAACTTTGAAATATCAAAGAGGTACAAATGATTATCTGTACTTCTAATGAAATTAAGTTAAATTAATAAAATTTGCATAGCTTCTTTGATAGATGGCAATGTCACATAGAAGTGGATTGTGTTCTGTAAAATACGTATACATTGAAATTAATAACAAAATAGTTTGAAAGCAATTTATATTAAATTACTGTATAAAAGTAATACATTTTTCGTTAATACTAAACTGCAGTCAAGTATAAAATTCGAAAGAACATCTTCTGAAATATATAAGTAAGAAAAATGTTTACTCATATGGCAAAATGTAAATGTTTAATACCACACAGTAATTAATTTATCATTTATGTTATGTTTCAGAATTTGAGAATGCTAATACATTATTGATCTCTGAGGTGCATATGCTTTTAGAGCATCGAAAAGCTCAAAACGAATCTGCCGAGGAAGAACAAGAGTTTTCAGAAGTATTTATGAAAACTCTAACTTATACGAATAGATTTCGAAAATTCAAAAACAAAGTTACCATCACCGCTATAAGAATGTATGTATAAACAGTATTGATATGATATGATATAATAGAAAACCCTAATGATATCAAATTAAATTATTTATTCCTAACTTGTATTATGTATAACTTTTTGCTAAGCTAAAATAATTGCTTGAACGTTCGAAGATTAAAGTAAAAGGTACGCAAAGTTAATGCGGCATGATGAAGAATAATCAATATCGATTTCATTTTCAGTCTCCTGCAGCAGAAGAAACTCCATAAATTCGAAGTTGCGTCAGTTGCAAATCTTTGCCCCGAATCCCCCGAGGAAGCAAAAGCTCTTATACCCAGTCTGGAAGGTCGACTGGAAGATGAGGAATTGAGGACTGTTTTAGATGATATTCAGACCAAACGATCTATTCAATATTAAGATGCAGATTTTTAACATATTTATTACTAAGGAAAAAATAAAAAATACCATTCCAAGTGTAAAATAAAAACAAATATTTTAATAAAGTAAGATTTTTTTGTATTGAATTTCGTTTCCTCGTTTACTTAATTTAGTCCTTTTAATCGTTATAAATTATTTCTGAGTATTGTTAGTAATCTTAGGTGACCCGTTTTTATTTGCGAAGCAAATTTTATTGGTAAAAAGGTAGTCGTTTTCCTCTTTAAGCTCGCATTCAAAAATATGTTTTCCAACAGCCGTAAAAATATTGAGCTGGTTTCGTGCACTTCTCCTGAATTTATCCGGATTAATCTGCAAAAACTAGTTTGGCGAATAATTGAATAGCATCATGAGAACACGTAATTATGGCGCGTGCGCAGTTGGCGCAATAATGGAGATTCTTTCATCGAAACTGGGAACGAAAACAAAGGGTGGGGAGTCAAGGGTCATGAATATTCAAATTTCGTCCTTATCGTCTCACGCCGATGATTCATGTTAGTTTTGCTCGCAATCTAACTTTTAATTCATTCCAAGTTGATCGGTTATTTAAAGATCTAATTAAAATCTTTTTCCATATATTCTACACTATATTAATATTTATTGCATTAATCTGGTGCAAGTATGGTATAAATAGGTTTTTTCTATTTCTATATAAACTTAATAGTATGAGTAAGGATATTCTAAATTAAAATATCACTTGTTAGCTTGCTGTATAAGTACTTTACTCGTAAAAATAAAATGTTTTGGTAGCTCGCAGAGTAAAATATCGTACTCATCTTGAACAAAAGTGGTTTCTGGTTGGTAACCCTTCGTCTGTGACCGGGGTTACCAACTTAAAACCACGTTTTCCTTTGTGGAGTAATATACTATTATAGCTCTGTTAAAAAGTCTCTCTCTTCCTAGAATCCTACTCCTGGATAGATTTTTTTCACTGGCAGGTAGATTAGTGGTTGATCTGTACTGGTTCTCAATGAAAAAGCTGCCTTAAATGAGGGAAATTGTGGGCAATGGTTCAAATGTTAAAGAATGATGAATTTGACGCCGAAGACAAAGAGTAGAGGAAGGCCGAAAGTATACGAAGATTTTTAGAAATAGAAATTTATTATAAGAAATAGTAATTTATGAAACTCAGTAAACAGACTGTTATTACTCCAAAAGTGATGTATCATTCTTTTGTATAAAAATAAAAAAAAATTAAGAACTCTTCCCTTTTGTATTCAAATTTACAGAATATACATTTATACTTATCTGTTTATATATAATTCTTTTTCTATTAAAAACAATCATGATTTGTTAATGAAGAATATTCTCATTTACTTTTGCTCTTGTTAAGATTTGTTCTAATAAAATATAGTTCTAATTGAATGTGTTCAATTTTAATTCTTACCATGGAGCAAAAGTATTAATTCTTTGAAAGTTAATGGTATTACAAAAATGGTTGAAAAAGTCATAAACAAAATGATGAATTGCTCAATTCTCCGAAGTACTTTTCTGATCTACAAAATAATTTCATTTTTTTTCTCTCTCTCTCCCTGAATATGTATAAACGTTACATAATGTTTAATTTAATCTTTGACTTTGAAATTTCATTATGAAAACTTGAAACATGTAACGTTCGTGAACTTTATATAATGTTTGCTGGAAGTTTGTATAAAGTTTAAGACATGATTATGAATAGTGTGCAAACTTGTGTCTAAACTTTCTATTAAATTTATAATAATATACAGTTAATATACTTAATAAATACTTTTATTTAAGATTGAATTAAGGGAAGATAAATTTTCGTGAAAATTTACATTCGATGGAGTGACTTTTCAAAATGTTAGGTTATTCATTAAATTTCAGCCGCATTTAATTTATGTTAATACTTTAAGAGTTGATTCATTGAATATACAAAACAAGTGTTAGATTATCGATGAAACAATTTATTAATTTTTTTTAATACAATTGTCTATACTTTTCTTGTTACACTTTTAGCATTCTCGTTATGAATAAACTGAAAATTATTGTCTGTCACTTTCAATATTCTATAAATTTTTTTCTTACTTATTTTTCTTTCCGCTGGTTGAGTATCATTGCAGTTATAAATATCTTGTTTAAGAAGTTAATTTGTATTAAAACTCGAGTAGCATAATTACTTGACAAAATGTTTAATGGCAATAAATCATTACTGCAATGAAATGGAACATCATGTTATGTCATGTAGACAAATTTGTCTCAATAAGTAAAGCCATTAATAATAATCATTAATTATGTTTTTAATTTACATTGATACATAATTAATTGCTTATAAATAAATATGTATTTAATTATCAACGTTTTTAATTAATTGACTTTGCGTTCATAAAAACAGCACGGAACATTTTCTTATCAATTTCTTGCAAAGTAAATAAAACAATTTTTAAGTAATATCAATATGCCTGTGATTTATAAGATAATGCTATGTTATAAGATACTTTGTTCACTTTAAAGAGAGATAAAAATACAAGCTTAAAAGTGCACTCATAACAAATCTTTTTTTCCTTTACCACTTTAGTACATTTAACTCTTTATTTTAGTTTCTTAAAATCCTCCAATGTATTCTCACAGAATTTTTTTCATACTAAATACTTATCTAAATGATCCAATTATTTAGTTAAGTCATTAAGAATACTTAACATGAAAAGACAATTGAAATTAGTATCATTATTTAATAATCAAATGAAAAACACATATCTTAATTAGATCTTAAACATCACTTTTATATCACAAAAGTATTACATAAGTTGATCTTAAAAATAAATTATTCTACTTCGTTAATATATTTTGTCATGCAAAAATCTGAAACAGACTGATGCCCTGATTATTGCGATAACATTCCATTCATATTTCCTTTATTTTCGAATATGAAAATAAATCTGATAAATTTTGATAATTTATAAATAAATTTGTATGAAAATGTTCATTTTAATTTATGTCTTTTATCTTAGCTGGAAGATTTAAGAGTTTTTACAAATTTATAACATGGTTTAAACACTCAATTTTAAATTTCCCTCCATAATTTGAAAATTTACCTCCAAAATTTGAATATCCAACACATACCTAGTCTCCCTATTATATAATATTATTTTATTTTAATAATTCATATTGTTGTTGTTGTTGTTGTTATAACAATAATAAGAATTAGCGATATTTGTGTTATTCTTCAAATTTACAATATTGTAATGGTAGAGAAATTTATTAATAGCTGCTACTATATTTTATAATAACTGGCGAATATACGTGCATTAAATGGAATTGAACATTAAAATGTTTCCATAATACAGAAATGTAAACAAACTTTGTTTTTGTTTTGCATTCCGTCTCGTTATTGTGTCCTTCAAAGTGTAAACAAAAGATTTTTGCTTGTTTTCCACCGACGACCTTCCAAATGTTTGCCAACATTGTTTATTTATATTTCAGAAACGTTTTATTCTTCGGTTCCATGTGCATTTACAGTATTCCTTACAACGTGATAGTGTTTAAAAAAGAATTAGGAAAAGGTAAGTTTTTTTATTCAAATTAACAATTTATCTAGGATTTAATGAGAAATTTAAAAAAATTCCCAATTCTAGTAATATAAAATTCGTAATAGACATATATTATGTGTTTCCTTAAGGTGTAATGTCAGCGCTATATTCACGGAGTTAGTGTCTTTTTATTTATAATTGTTTGAGCGACAAAAATTAAAAATCGGCCAAAATACGTTAATTCTATGGCATTGGGAGAATATTATTCGGTACATAAAATCATTTACGGTTTTCAAATACACTCGACGCTCCCAGTTTCAACCTTCCCAGTTTCAACGTGCTCCCAGTTTCAACGAAATTTCTCTCCCGTTTTCAGCGGAAATGTTCCTATATCCGTTTTGCTGTGTAACCATAAATAACTGAATATCGATGGCGGGAAATTTAAACTTGCTTAATTCATTAATAATTGTATACAGTTTAAGGCAGGTTACAACGGAAACAACCGAATAGAAGTAACCAATGAAAATATACATGCGCTAAACACGTGCGCAATTGCGCCCCGTGGAAACTAGGAGCGTTTCCGGTCTCGAGCTCGTGGAAACTGGGAGCGTCGAGTGTACGACGTAATTTTTGGAAATACGATTTTTAAGTTTTTGAATTTATAAAAAGTCTATTTCCAAAAATTAAGTCGTACTTGAAAATCATAAATGATTTTATATACCGAATAATATTCTCCCAATGCCATAGAATTAACGTATTTTGGCCGATTTTTAATTTTTGTCGTTCAAACAATTATAAATAAAAAGACACTGACTCCGTGAATATAGCGCTGACATTTCACCTTAATACATATATGGTCATATATGGCCGATATATGGCAATAATTGATTTCCGTGTAAGGAAGTTATTAAATGCATACATGGCTAGAATATTATATCCATTATTATCATATATCGACCATATATAACCATATACGGATTAAGGAAAAACATATATGTCCATATATGAATTTTTTATTTCCTTATATGAAAAAGTTAAAACATGGACCATATGTTTCATTTTTACTAGGGAATTTTAGCAGTTTTTCAGCGTTTTTCAACATTTTCCAACATTTTTCAGTACACTCGACGCTCCCAGTTTCCACGAGCTCGAGACCGGAAACGCTCCCAGTTTCCACGGGGCGCAATTGCGCACGTGTTTAGCGCATGTATATTTTCATTGGTTATTTCTATTCGGTTGTTTCC
>JABFPN010006887.1:0-10978 GCA_022817305.1 Leptoteleia sp. ZL-2020 | reverse complement strand
GTAAATCGGTACGTCGCCAGCACTTTGCCAGCTGCGGTTTACAACGCCGGCCGTTATTGTAAACCAGTACTGGCACAGTACTGGCTGAAGCCCGTTAAACAAAACAATTCAACTGCCGTTATTGATCTGGCATACGACAGAATCTGTTGTCATTCGGCTCTTCCGCAATGCTGGGCCAATGCTGTCTGCCGTATGCTGGCAGCCAGTACTGGCCCAAGCATGGGCCGTTTGTCAGTGCTGGCAATTTCCACATGGGTTACAATTTTTACAACAATTTTTCCCTCAGTGTAAGAATTACTGCTCTTTAAAATGAAAATTTTCTGTTTTAAGAATAAACGTAACATTTAACATTGGTATCATTGTTTTTAAAAACAGTAACATTTTCTGTTACATATTCCTAATTGTAGTTAACATTTAGGTTGGTAGTTCTAACAAACGCACATTTTCCACGGTACATTTGTCGTTAGAAAAAGAAAAAAAGAAAAAAAGTTGCAACACCATAGCTTAACGCCAGCTGCCCCTAATTATCATTGCTCCGCCGAAACAATAAATAATAATTAAGCAGATTTTATTGTCAGAATTGTAATGCGTGTATTTGAATTTAACATTTCGAATTAATTAACTTTGCTCGTTTAAACGTACGGGATAAAGTTAATTAACTGTAATAGGATTATGGCGTGTTTGAAAGAAAATAAATTGTTCGGGGCGCCAACTAAAGGATGAAATGCAAAATATATTAATAATCATACGCGATAATCTGCGTTCGCGCGTATATCAATTATAATTACGTGCTATAAGTATGCGCGCGCGATTTTGATGAATTATTTCGATGGCGACTCGATGCGCCGTAATTGTAAATTCGAATCGAAATAATAAACCCGAGGAAAGGATTAATAAAATAGGCGCGAACGGCCCGGCGAAAAAGGCGATTAATCGTCGTGGCGGGGGCGTGACTATGCCTTCGAAGAAAGATCCACGAAACCCGTCATAAATCTAGCAGGATGTACAGCTGTCGGGGAAAAATAGTTGTCAGTAAGCGATATCGGCAGGTTATCGTGAACTTTAGAAATAATACTTTATCCGGGGGGGCCCCTTTTTACCTGCCCGCGCGGTGCCACATACGATCCGTTTGGTCTCGGTAAAAACGTATAGTCTGTGCTCGGGGACTGTCGCGGCTAAAGTCGATTAATGATCTTCTTCGACTTTTTGCACGCGCGCGCCGTTCTTTTCGATCCGCCGTGATTAATGTCTTTGTGCTTTTCAGCGGTCGCAACATCGTGTCTTAATGTCTCGTAAAATGTATTATTATGTACGTTAAATAACTAATATAGCTAAACTGCGCGCCTTTAAAATATCCAGGTGGAAATTTCATGCGCTTTCTATGTGGTGGTAATATTTATCGAAAATTAGCACATACTCTGGCCTGAAATTCGATATTATATATATTATTCGCTGAATGTATCGTTGAGTTATGTTTCAAAATTATTGTCCATTCGAGTTATTGTAATTGTAATTGTTGTAAATTATTATAATCCAATTTTAGAGACATCATTGTTTGGAAAACTAATAAACATGCCTATATTCAATACATAAAAAGTAATGAGGAAAAATTTCATTACTTTCTATGTATTGAATTTTAATTTTTTATATATTTATTTTTAACCCTAAAACTCCTTTTAGCACCCTTCGCCCTAGTGAATTTGTTCCCCTGAATTTAGACTAGGAATAGATGAAAATTTACCTCCCGAACAGTCCATACAGTCTAATAATTTATAGATTATAAACGTATTATGAACGGACAATCCCTGTATAGGGGTGTTTATATTTTATCTGCAAATTACATACCCGGGCTATTTTGTATTGGAGTTGAGTAATCCATACGGAACATGCAAATACAAACTATCGATACAGGAATATATGAATCCGAAATATTAATTGAAAACGAATTTCAGTTCAAGTCGATTTTTGCGCTCCGCCCTGGTTTACAAATTTGTTATGTCAATTTGCTAATCCAAAGGTGACAGAATATTAATTTTGAAAATACTCCGCATTCATTCAAATTTACTTTTAATTTCATATTATGCTCCGATTATGCACAAGTATTAATTGAATTCAGTCGCGTCGTCAGTTTTTTTATGCTCCAATATTTGAATGGTCCGATGATTAAAATGATTAAACTGAAAGTTGATGGTTTCAGAACAAATATTTTCATTTCGAAGAGAAAAACATTCGATCAATTTCGATAAAGCAAACCCTGGTAGGATTATGATATAATAAATGTTGGATTGGTTTGAAAAATGAAATTGAAAATTTGAAAATCAAAGTCAAAGTTATTGTAGTTTCTGTTATTCGTGGCAATGCGCCGGAAGCATTAATCGATACTTAACATTTTTTCCATTATCCCATCGTCTCAATTTCCAAAATGTAGTTTTACCTTTATGATGAACCAATGCTGAAAACGAATCGTTCGAAACACATTTTTCGTCCTGTTCCTTCCAAATAACGTTAATTTCTCATCCCCGCTGATGAATAAGTGAATGTAACTACAATTATGAATGAATATCTGGTTACGCTCAAATTATCATCCAGTGGGGATGGGCGAAGACTTATACGAGCTGGAAGTACTTTCACTTGTTCTACACGACCTCGCATCTTTACTTTTAGAATACAATATTTTATGATTGGCAAATAAATTATAATCCTCTGGGGTTTGCTTTTGTCTTGACCAAGCATATTTTGTTTTAAAACTTACAAATGTCAAATATATGTTTAGAAACATATGGAATTTAATTTCGTTACCTTTGACTGGTTTTTCTTTTTTTTTTCTCTCTACGTTAAAAAGTTTCCGAGTTGATCGTAAATACAGTCGTTTTTATTTTACTTTGTCGATACTTAATGGTCAAGTAAGGAAACTTTTCACTCGACAAATCTTAGGGTAATCTAATAACACGGATTTATTGGCAAAAAATTGTAATGGCCATGTGACTGGGAATAAAAAAATAGTACAATAAAAAATGGTTTCAAAATAAGGAAAATAAACCTTTTACAATCTCTTGTATTTTAAAATATAAATTCTATTCAGAATTCCATATAATTTAAATTTTAAATATATTTAGCCTGTAAACCGTTGTAATATATTTAATTACGTTCCAAATTAATTTAAAAATAACTTTTGTATTATATAAAAATATACGTAACTAAAGGAAAATCTGTTTTATTATGTCTAAAGGAATAATAAATATTCGAATTTGTGTGAAATTTAAATCATCTGCATATGCACTGAGGTCATATAAATGATTGTATCAAACATAACATCAGTAACTACACAAAGGGTTTAATTTTGTAACTGCATTCACTGACATGTTCACAACATCCAAATGATATATTTTTGATTAATACATTCGTGTATAATATGTACCAACATTCATGCAAAGCTGATCCTGTTTATTTGTCCCATCTTAAAAGATAGCATGTTAAATTTATATTCGTTATTTACAAAGAGGAAATACCCTTTTGTAAATAATTTGTTATACTTCACCCATTAAAATAGGTAATATAGACCAAATTAACCTCGCATGAAAGTTAAAATTTTATTAAATTGCCAAAATTATTTTCTTTTTCAAAATAAAAATAATATTTATTAACTAAAACATAATATTTATTTTCAGTGGAATCTCTGCGGTATGTAGGAAGAAAAAGCAATTAAAAAGTTTCTACGTTAAATTTATGAAAATATGAGCGAATATAAAGGATTCATTTTTGGTATTGTTAGCATTATATTCATGTTAATTTTAATAACTGCCACTATTTATTCTAGTAATTTTGAACTTTAAATATATGTGAAAAATTACGTGAAAATTATATATGACCTCGTATAGAGTGTGAATAGAAGCGTACAATTATTCTAAACATATAAAAAAAACAATGTGTATATTTGGTAAGATTCAATTATTAATTATAAATCAATCAGTAGACATAATATCCTTCTTAGTACGAACAGTAAAAAATGTTAACAAATTTATTTTATCAGATTTCCAGTTGACATTTATTTCAGTAATTATGGTTATAATGCTTGAGTAGTCAATTAAATTATGCATTAAATTATGGCTTTATTGACATTTTGATTGCATATTTAGTACTCTTCAGATCTACTTGAATAACAATTAAATATAATAAATTTCTAGCTAAAATTGTCACCCATAAATACATTTTTATTTGACGGTATAAAAAAAAGCAAAATATGTCAATCTCATATAAAATATATTTAAGTTAAAAACAAAGTTATCAAAGCAAAACTGAAATTTTAGAAATTCCATATATTGTAATAAAATGAAAAAATCAATATATGCAAAAAATGAAAGTAGAACTTTAAATAGGTAAAATCAATTAGGGTAAAATAGACACATTTTTATGAAAATAAATATATATATATATATATATTCATTCAAAATATTATACTTCTCCTTATTTGAAAATGCTTTTTGCATTAAAAATAAAACTTTATATATTAAAAAGACAGATTTTTCCAGTAGTTATTAAGGAATAAAACTCGTTGCCTTACAGTTACTCTACGCCATTGTTTAAAACTATAAGTTTTACATCAGAATCATATCAAAAATTGGAAAAATTTAGGCCCCTCATTCACATTTACATCAGTGTGTAACGAATCCTAATATTTTCCCAGGTTTTTATAATATATCATAACATAATATAAGGAAAATATAAATGTACAAATATCCCCAAATTATCGAGCACTGATTCTTACTTTTATCAGTTCTCACTCCTCAGAAACAAAATCATGTTTTTATAAGATTGATTTTGTTCAACACATTGTCGTAATATAAAGTTCAAAACTAATTATAAAGCCATAGTTTTTGATATAATGGTCAGATTACTTTTTATACCGTTGTTGAAATTAAGACTGTTTGTACGCGATAAGATTCTGCGAAACATTCCAGGTACTTGTGAAGAGTACTGGAAAATGTAAATTTTGACGTTAACAAGTAGCTTTATTTCAATCAACGTTTACTTTTGAGCGTCAGCTGTTGATTAATCGGATGAGATAAGAGTTCTAATTGAGATTGGATAACACATGCGCACGTGGAAATGTACATACAAACAGAAGCGAGCGTACACAAACACTCGCTTATGTGAGAATGTTCTAATTAATAGATATTGCTCAACCGCTGTTCTTCAAATTTCAAGCGATTTACTTCTTGCGCGAGATAATGATGCAAAGATCAACTTTGTTAAAAAACATGAAAGTTGCAGCATAATTGCGGGGATTTTCACTCCGATAATTGACGATGTATATTTTAGATTCCTTTATACAAAAGATGTCTTTCTCAAAATGTGTTTCAATTCTACATGAAAGCAAATGACTTATTGTTTTGAAAACTTTGAAAAATAACAGTGAATGTCGCGGAAATAGTCGATTTAAAAATAACAACATAGTTATTATTTAATATGAAATGTACCTGTCATTCGACAAATAAATATAAAGAGATATTGATGAAAAATAAATTGTTTATATTTTGTATTTGAAGTGGTTGTGTGTTCACAGTGGAACAAATATTGTGTTAGATCAACTCGGAAAACAATGTTGGAAGTACATAGTGAAGGACAGTTGAGTGTAAACTTTGAAAATAAAGAAGGCAAAAATTACAATGTTTTGTCCTGATTTAATTTCAATATTTAAATTCAGTCGTCTTTCGCAATGTAATTCTTTTTCGTAATATATTCTATTTCTCGAGTATGTAAAATTTGATTCAAAGTTTCATTAATATTATTTCTGAAACTTCAAGTTTTGCTTATTAACAATTACCATTTTTGCGAAATATATTTCAAGTTGTTAATGACATGACAAATACTGTTCTTAAAACTGCAACAGTCTTAAGTTATAAGTTTGAACAAGTTGTTTCAAGTTTTACTAATATTATGCAAGTTTCAAAGTAACTTAATTGAAACATTTATATCGTTTGATATGCGAGAATATTTATTTTCTCGCGTAATGCAAAATACATGTATATATGTATATATATATATATATATATACTTGATGCAAATTGATTTTTCCATTGAACAATTTTCTGCTTTTTCAAAAACAAACATTGTACGAATATTATGAGTATTATCATAATTTAACAATGAGGAGAAATTGGAAAAATTGTATCTGAAACAGTTCTTTACTTCACTATAAGAATAATGCGGAATTGGTGACCAATCAGAGCTCACTATTACTGACTGGATAGCGGTTACCTTATGATCGATGCCATCCCATTTTCTCATACACATTAAATTATTATAATTTTAAAAATTTGATATAATTCTTACCTTTTCTGACGATTCGTAGTCATTCACGTAATCCTTCACGTATCACCGGCAGTCAGCACAGCAAGCCCCAATACGTTTTTTACTGCTCTGTAACAAAGATTCCTAAATTTTAATACAAGTGATGGACATTTAACATATATTTTCACAGATAAATTAATAATTTAATATAAAGAGAAGTTACACATTTTCTTATCATAACGTAACTTATATCAGTGTTGCCAAATGGAAGTGACGTACTGAATAAAGTTTTAGATTTAAAATAAAAATTAAATTTATATATTCCCGTGTAAAAATCTATGTCACATATATCATATATGTTACAAGTTTATGTATATATAATTGCAATTTAGAGCTTAAAAGTTGTCTTTCAGTGGCTCAATATGTAAATTCTATAAACTTTGCAATATATCGATATATGTTTGAGTGATGATAACAGTAATATCGACCATCTTATGATTAAGTGAAATATTTGACAATTAAATTGTTGATTTTAAATATAGATAACAAAATGTCATCATTGAGAAAAGTATAGTAAGCAATTCGCAAGTTTGCAATGTCGTATGTTTCTCCTTATTAGACTCGTAATTATTTCTTATGGTTACGATAGAATTGAGATGAACTAATGAAAGTAAGTTCGGCAATAGTGGCCTAACGACAATGTGAATGTGAAACTGACGGTTTCCTCCATCCGTATTTCTACAAACAAATGCCACAAGCGTGTTCTGATTTCTGCAGAGTTTCGTCTGCGTATGTAAGTTCGGGTTATCGGTGTAACAGTGTCGTGCAAACGGCTTTGTCACACAACAGGAACATCCATCTCACCGGCACCGTCCGATCCTGCGAAAACTAGTTTCGAAACTTATTCCTGACCCTGCATCAAAGTATCGTCTTATCTTGTTACGTTCCATTAGAGACTTCTTAAGTAAAATGAACAAATGGACAGATTCAATGTAAGAGTTGAATGGAGCATTAGTGTAAAACTGCTTCCTTTAAGGAAATTTCCTCTATTTATTTACTAATTCACTTATTTATTTATTCAATTAGACCAACTTTCGCTCAATTGCGCTATTGTCTTACAATAATTATAAACTTTTTTTGTTTTTACTGTCGATTGAATTTTTAAATCACAATGAATTATTTGTTTCGTTTATAATTGAACTGAAAAGGGGCAGGGGGTTATTAAAACTTAACGAAAAGAACATTTAATTACCCGTTTCAAGTTTAGTCGGTGACTTATTTGATGTCTACTAAAGAAGAAGAGAACTGTGATAAATTAATTTTAATGATAATCTTTTAGGAATCACTTTTAATTTTGCTATTATTTGCAATGTCAACATTATAAAATAAGTAGAGCCTCAATCACTACTTTTTATCAAATATTGCTGAAGATGACATTGTTTTATGTTGCAAAATTATAATGTATAAAAATGTTGTATATTGCTTTTGTAAAATGGACAAAATATCTCTGTTATTATAATAATCCCTTTGGTATTCAGAAGATTTAAACGAAATCCAAACCTTTTGATACCAATTTTGGACTGAATGGAGATAAATGAACGAAATATTGCAATTCGAAAAATTTCATCGTAATTTTGCGTTATACAAAGAAAGAAAAAGAATTTTAAAATTTAAATATAGAGCTTTTTCAAACATTTAATGAATCCACGGAATAAAAAGGGGATAGATATATCTTTATTTACATCGATTTTAGGTGAAAGTAAGATAAGTTATGTCACAAAAATAAAGCGAGGTGATCGATCACTCTATATAAACATGAACATCATCGGATTTTCCAATGACGGCTGAGTAAAAGTTCCAAGGTGAATCATGAAACTGCAAGACGGGAATCATTTTTATATAAAAAGAACTTCAGTGAGAAAAAGATTGTACATATTTAACTATACATTCGAGATATTTTAGGATATGAGTACACTTTTGTTCTATCACTATTTGCTATGCATTATAGTTTTACTTTGCATTCACATATATTTATACAAACATAACAATTTGTCATGTAAGTATGGCAAATAATGATAGACATAATAGAGACATTTCCTGCACGGAAAAAACTACCATTTGATACCAGTGTCTTTCTCTCAATGTAATGCAAAAGTGCTTCACCATCCTTTATATAAAGCATTGTAATTATTTTTAAGATTGATCCATAATTTCCAATGCTTATTTTCATATTACATCATTATTGTATTTGGATGTTATATCTCATAAATTTAAAGCTCTTTGTATGTGATGCTCTCATAAAAATACTTACAATGTTTTAAGCTTAAGCAACATATAAATACATGAATATAATATCAAAATATTCTATTTTAGATGGCATTTAAAAATACTAATTTGAAATTGATTAGAGAATCTTCAAATAATCCTAAAAGTTCTAAATTTTCTAAATCAATAATAAGGTTTAAACAGCTATCCAAATATATAAATTTGTATAAATCGAATTTCTTATACAATTTAAAAAATTCTTCAATTCATGGAAATTTGAATCAGTAACAGAAGCAGTAACAAAAAACTGTCCATTTTTTAATAGCCTTTACATTTCTTTCATCAAACTAGATATCCTTCAATCTGACAATGTATGACATCGCGAAATGTAAGCGAGTTAATATTACATTTATTATTCGAAAAATGTGAAGAATTTAATTAAAATTAAACGATATTACGTCATCATACACTAAAATTTCAATTGAAATGTGTGTTAAATATTGCGGTCTGCATAATAAATTGTAGGCGAAAAATTAGTAAATTATGCGGTGATCTGCCATATGATGTAAATTTACGCAGTACAACAGTTTCCTCTGTTTATATACCTTGTTCCAGGACTACATACATATATATGTATACATACAACGTCTGTCAAGTGTTTAAATTACGCAGATGTTGACATTGCATGGATTATTAACATAAAATTATGTAATATTGAGAGTGATATTAAATTTATGTTAATTCACTACTGCTTTAAATAAATTAAAATTGACATAAATAAAAGTATATCTATCTAAAATAAAAAAAAAATATTATGGAATCTACAATTTATAGTATATTCCTTAATTATATTAAAGTAAGTAAATAATTTTCTAAATATATTAACGAAAAATGCATATAACATATTAAACTTCAAAATAAATGTTCAAACAATTACAATCAATGCAATATATGTTTGGAACAGATATACTATATGCTAAGAACTTCCGCAAGTATACGTATGCCTCAGAGAAGCATACGCATACTTGAACACAGTATTTGAATTTCGATCATAAACGTACGCTATATCTTTAACACAGAGAGAGAGAGATGTAATAAAAATTACAAACAAAATTAATAATCTAATATTTCGTTCATAGCAATTAAATTATAACTAATAAATTATTTCTACTACTCCGTTTGGTACATTATTATTATATTTCTTTGACACTTCTTTATTTCATCGTTTCATTAATAAAGCTTGTAATTTTCTTTTCTTTCAAACTGATATTTATAATGAAATTCAAACATTCAAAAGATTCTCTACTTCAATTATTTGCAAAAAAAAATATTTTATCGAAGCTCACTTAATTGAATTAAGGTACATTTATTTACTACCCTAAACAACAACAATAAAACTACCAACACGATGCATGCGCCATCTTAATCCAGTAATTACTATTATGAATCACACTCTCATTCATTCACAAACATCTGAAACAGAACCAATAAAACTACGCTTTAGAAAAACGAAAATCGCATAATTTCCACTCGTACATCTCATCCCGAGACGTTATTTCTATCGTTCCCAGGATATATCGTGCCTAGAAATGCCCCCGACAGAGCACAAAGCCGGGTTCTTTATCCCGCCCAAAGAACAATCGTATATCAAGCGAGACAAAATTCGCCAAAGTTGTTTTGCAACAACAATTTTGCGCGAAAAAGTCGTGCATTATTCATTCGCGCGCGCCCGCAGTCCGGCACCATTAACGCGCTATTTAAAATGTTTCCTTGGGAGCATTTTCTGCGTTTATGTAAGATTTGCGCGGTATTATTCACTTCACCGATGGGATGAAGTTAAAAAAAAACATAAGAATAGAAAAGGGGAGAATGGAACGGAACGGATAAAGTAAGGGACGATGTTCTAATGAGAAGATAATAAGATACAGAATATAGAAAATAAAAGGAAAGGCAAAAAAGAAAGACGAAAAAAAACATTGTAAAGTTTCAAAAAAAAAAAAAAAAAAAAAAAAAAAGTTGGAACGATACCAAGAAAAATGTTAATAAAGTGATATTACGGGAAAGGAAAATCGCTGAGAAAGCAAAATATTGCAAAAAAAAATCTGAAGAAAAAAAAGAATGATAAATACTAGGTAAAAGAGGGGAAAAGAGAGAAGTAGAAATACAGAGAGAGACAGGTAAACGAAGGGAGGGATATAAAAGATGTGCAAAGGAAGAAATTTGGTAAGAAGAGGATTGATAGGTAAATGGATAAAGATAAGAGGAGAAAGGATGATAAGAGGGAGAGAACCAAAAAAAAAAAAAAATATATATATATATATATACATGATTGTAAAAGGACAAGGACGGAAGCATTGAATGGAAATCGTAATAGGAGAGCGCGCATATTGGAGGGTTTCCTCTTCGGGCAGCTTCGGTTTCC
>JABFPN010006886.1:0-10983 GCA_022817305.1 Leptoteleia sp. ZL-2020 | reverse complement strand
CCCCGCCCCCCCCCCCCCCCCCCCCCCGCCAGCAAGTCCTCCTCCACTTCAAAGCATAAATTAAAGTGCGACCGGTTACTTGACTTCGTTAAAAGAATCAAACGATTTGAGGTGTTGGACATGACGGATCAATTAACGGAATAAGAGCGCAGGTGAAGTGGCGGGAGATTGCCGGGCGGGAAGTTGGGAGGGGGGGGTTTAGTGGGCGAACCATCCCCCCGGCATTTGCATGCCGCGAGACGTGCGTTCGCGAACTCTGCAATAAACATTCCATTTTACATTGCAAAGATTCTGCCTCGCTTTTTGTCTTATCATAAAGTTGCAAACTCCGGGATATTTAATTCGCGAAATTAAAATTCCCAACAAAGAAGCAAGACTCACGGAAACGTCCAACTTCCATTCCGCCTTGCCGTCTGAATGAAATGGAATGCAAAGCGAATATCTCGTGCCCTTATTTTTTAAACAACGGGCGATATTAATACTTAATGAATTGAAGTAAAAGGTTGCGAAAGGACAGGGAAACAGTTTGTGACTGATTGTATAATGACCGAGCGAAGGCGTAAGCGTATCTATGTAACAGAGGGGGAGGGGGGTGTAAGCTTTTAAATTTAATGTGAATCATGTGGTGTTTGGAACTTGGTAACTTCCTAGTCACTAGTCTCAAATTTTACCAACATTTTATTTCGCCGCCTGGAAAAGTACTAGTCTTTGACAAATTGTAATATGAATGAGAAAAAGAGGTGATGTAATTCCTAGACATTTTGATAAGTGAATCCTAAATTTTTAACCGTGGTGCAGAGTTGTGGTAAAGAACGACATTAGTGACTATAGTGACCAGTGACTAGTGAGTGGTTATTAGTGACTAGTGACCAGTGAGTAGTGACTGGTGACTCATGACTTGTGACTGGTGACTCATGACTTGTCACTAGTGACTCATGACTTGTGACTGGTGACTCACGACTTGTGACTGGTGACTCACGACTTGTGACTGCTGACTCATGACTTGTGACTGCTGACTCTTGACTTGTGACTGGTGACTCATGACTTGTGACTAGTAACTCATGACTTGTGACTGGTGACTCTTGACTTGTGACTGGTAACTCATGAATTGTGACTGGTAGTTAATGGATTCTATTTTTAACAGTGGCAATTCTTTCAATACTATTTTTAAAATACCATATCACATTATAGGGAATATTATAAATTTACACACATGTCACTGATTTATTATAAAATATAGTAGCAACTATTAATACATTTCCCTAGTTATATCTTTATGAAAAAACAATAGTTTATTACTAAACGTTGAATCAATTTGGAAAGAAAACAGTTCTCTTTTAAGCAATGTAACCGTAGGACAAGTGTGTTCAAACGCGAAGGAAATTAATAATCAAAGTTGGGGGCGTAAAAGAAAGCCTTGTCGCAATTCATCCTTTTTTGCAAACAAAATAAGCGGGCGCGGACGCGTTCTTGTCGTGAAGATTTATAAGCAATTTTGCCGGTACTTTGATTTACAGCTAATAATTAAATTGTCGTAAAGAGCACGGAAGGTTCAAGAAAAGGACGTTTCATTCGCAAAACGTGCGCGCCTCTTGACTTCCCCCTTTTCGCTGTATTGGATTGCGGCACCGGCGTCGGCGAATCCGTAGTTTTAATTGCCCGTTGCCCAAAAACTTGTGCCATAAGTCAAACGAGGCTTAACATGCTACTGCGACATTATTAAAGACCAAGTTTACGAAAATTGCGAGATCCCCATATTTTTTCACGCGACGCTACGTCTGTCGGCGTTCTCGTGCGTGAACAAAAGCGCTCTCGCGTCTGATTTACGATTGGTACTTTGGGACACACGACAATCGTCAGCAACGATTATATTATCTGCTCTGACTGCGCTCGAAAAAATTATCGACTAATGTTTAGCATGATTCATATACTTAACATTTTCTTTCGATTTATTATTAACGAAATGATACAAATGTATAGAGCGTTCCTAGTTAAATTTATATGATCTGATATTTTAACTTTAAACAGATATGATAAGTTTGGATTTGTTTATTCGAATTCCAATCATAGATTGGCAAGTTAGAGAAGATTTAATTGTTTTAAATTTGATTAGATGTAAGTAAGTCTACGCGTAGATAAATGTGGCTGAATTGTAGTTGGAGATCGACTGTATTTAAGTTGGATGAAGGATGGATATGTGGCTGAACATAAGTTGGATGAAAGTTTGATGAAAGTTGGATAATACTGGATGTATAGCTAAATAACTGTTGGATTTTACGCGTTTCGGTTCACCTCCACTTACTGTATTATAGCACGTCACCAAATACATTCCATGCGACAAAACTCTTGCGCGAAACCTGTCATCAGCGCTACCTACTGGAGTACTGGAATACTGGCTGGTTGTTTCAGCCAATACCCAACGGTTTTCTGTCAACTATGTCAAAAGGCTGGTTATTCACCTTCATATCCAGTCGTTATCCAGCCATCATCCAACTTATCTACATCCGAATATCCAAATACTATCCAAATCTATTTTTTCTCCGGATTCAGAACAGATAATATATACTTGTTCCAAGTCTCTTCTTATGCTTTTAATTCTAATCGAGAATGGATCAATCAGATAAAGTAGGATCTGTTCATTTAAATTCTGATAAGGAATTAAATTTTTAAAGTAAGTAAAAGCAGATCAAATCTCATTGTTTCGAACCTGATTAAAAATAGGAAGGTTCAATCAGAAGTGATCTGATTATTAGAAGATTATTCAGATATGGACAAGTCAATTCAGATCAGATTTGATTTCCTCAAATCTGATCCCATTTAGAAAAGAGAAAAGTTACTATCCCAAACCTGACATGTAATCGATTTTACTATTTTCAACCAAAAGATATCCCGAGCAATTAAAGGTTCCTGGCCCAACAACCCTAAACATCCAAAGCATAATCGAAAATAATCCCGTGGAAAAATTTTTAACGAAGCAAAATCCGACCCGCCACGAGACGAGACGTTCTTAAATACGGCCGGTGTCCTCTGCGTTCAGGTTAAGCGAATTTTGCCCGAGAATATATTGCAAATAAGATTACATGAGATCGCGGTTCTCGCCCTTCCCCGGGCGCAATCGCCCTCGAAAAATACGACACTGAGACGAAGCACGGAAAATAGTTGGAATTCCATTGCGATTTCTCTCGGGTGTTTCTTTGTCTTTCGTTTCGTCTTTTTTTTTGTTCAATTTTTTTTTTGTTCTTTTCATCTTCGTACCTGCATTTGATCGCCAGTCGCGTATTAAACTCCGGCAAACCGAGAGCCGAGGAATCGAAATTATTGAGGAGGAAGGGGGGGGGGGTTCAGGGGAATTATATTCAAATCAAATTTGGCGAATTGGAATTATATGCAAAGCCGTAACGATGTTCCAAGTTTCGGATTTGCCGCGCGCCGAGCATTGTCGATTAACGCTGGCGATGAAAAAAGAAAAAAGGATAGGGACATTTAAATCGTTGCCGGGGTCTTTGGTGGAACAATAGAAAACTAAATCTTCCACTAACGACCATTCACGTGGAAAAAAATGCTTGTAATGGGTTTTCGACTGTCGCGAAAGCGCAGCGCACTTTTTGCCGATAACTTCCCCCCCGGCAAGATATCGCGGTGTCCCCCATCAATAATCAATATCTTAATGCGCCGGCGAATATTTATGTTTAATTTAAACTTTCGCTATTTGCTGCTCGATGTATTCTCGTCAGTTGTATTGAGTAGGAATGCCATGGCGGAACGGAGAAGTTTATTTTAGAAACTTAATTTCGCTTTGCAAAATTAATCAAGGTCGGCAAGACCTGTGTAAAAAAATACGCTTAAAAATTTATTTGCTAAAAGGTGAATGTAAAGGCATGTTTAGAAAATAAAAATAATACACCGAGGGAAAAAAAATGGAAGAAGTTGAAATTTTTCGTTGTAATTTGAGGACATGATGGACAATGTTGCAAGAAATACAATAAAAAATTATGGCACTGAAAAACAAAATATTTTCGAAATACAAAATGGTAAACAAACGTTGTTTTTGTTTGGTATTTACATCCATTCTTCTGTCCTTTGGATGTAAATAAACATTATTATTGTTTTTGTTTCCTTAATTTGACCTTACAGATGTTTACAAACATTATTTTTTATGCGCTCAATTTTTAAAGACGTTTCATTCTTCAGTTCCATTAAAAAATTATATAATGTATTTAGAAACTTGTAAAAAAGTGAAAAAATAATATATTTATGAAAAATCATGTATTTTATATTTTTTTTTTTAATGAGAAGACGGAAGCCAACTGATTATAGACGAGGACGTATAAATTTGTTATGTATATATTTATACATACATTTAAAATACTCTATAGAACTGCCTCTGGATCGATAAAAAGATAAGACGTTTTATCATTACTAATTATTATTCAATTATAAATTGATAGCTATTGAAACTACTGGCTAAACTAACAAAAAAACGAAAATGCCTTTCCTTACTTTCCACGTTAAAAATTACCGAAGGAAGTTCCAAGTTGGAACGACTTCAAGTGGTACTATTCTACCTTAAGGTATGAAGAAGTTTCTTGCAAATGTTTAGTTCGATTTCTCAATAATTGATAATTAAGAGGTATCAACGAATTTAATACCACCTTGAAAGGACGCAATCAACGTTGCACGTAAAGGTTCCACTTTTTCATTCCATACAAACTGGAATTTTTTAAAAATTAATAACGTCACTTGGAATTTTGGAAGCCTTGAATAATACTTTTATGCGTTTCCAAGCGCCCAGTGCCCTTATTCAAACCGGCCATTTAATTACAGTGAAAGTACATTTATTTTTTATATTTTGTAAACATGCTTTTACATTAAGGTTCAAGAAGAGTAATTTTTAATTTCATTTTCATTACTGTAGAAGTGGAACTGAGTAATAGAATATTTTTGAACTGGAAAATTTAAAAGAAGCCATGTTTATAAATATTTCAAAGTATTCTGTGATGAAATTAAAGAATCGTAAACAAAAAGATTAATTATTTACAATGGGAAGGTCATTAATGTGGAATTAAATCAAAACAAAAACAAACGTTTGGATTAAGGAAAAACATATAAGTCCATATATGAATTTTTTATTTCCTTAAATGAAATTGTTAAAACATATATGGACCACATGTTTCATTTTTACTAGGGTATCTCATTCCATACACGAATCAGATTATTAATAAAAATGATTCAATTAATACGAAATTACTAATGCCTAGACGTGCGGAAAATGCACTCTTGAAAAATACGAACTGCATACTGAATGTCGAAATGTTGCTTGATATTTGGACAAATGGAAGATGTTTATCCGCGTTCGGAAATCGGCTTGAAGTTTTTCCACTTACTCCGGAATATTGCAACATATTTCTTTGGAATACGGAAAATATATAGTTGGAAAATACCGGATACGAGGATAAAATGAAAGGCTTTATAAAAAAGTTATTGTTTTTCTTCGGTGCAAAAGGTAACAAATCTAAAAACAAAGAAATATTGGTTCATTTTGTAATCCATGTTTTGTAATAATTTTAATATACAAGCCGTTAATGCAATTTCAACTTTTGTCTAATATTTAAATTTAGATGTCATTACGTTCATGAAGATAGGATCCCGTTTATTCAAATTTCGTAATTAATCCAAATTATATTTTATTTAAATCAAGAGGATTTCATTCAATCAATTCCAATTTATCGAAGATAATTAACAAATCAACCAAAACAGACGAAATTGAACATTAATACCCTATCAAAATGCAAATTGTAAACAAAAATTGTTTGTAAATATGCGGAAGGTCAAACAACAAGCGAAATAAAAACAAACATTGATGTTTGTTTATATTCTCAAGGACATGAAACTGCAATTGAACACAAAGCCGGAGCGAAAAGTCTGTTTATTTTGTAAATTTACAAAGAGGTTTTATTCTTAAAACGAAACAAAAAGGGAAAAAAAGCAAAATCCATCAGAAAAATGAAATTTTCCAACCATCTGCATTTATCATTTATTCTTATCAGACTGACTGAAATAGAAAGAAACAGAGATCATATGATTACACGCCAGACTTACAAAAGCTCCCATTCGTCACACCATTTTCCCCTCTTTTTTCCTTTTTCTTTTCTTTCTACCCGTTCTTTTCTTTTCCTTCCCTTTTTTTCTCTTTTTGATCCGTCTAAACTTTGCCCTAAACAAGTCGCGCGACGCATACGCCATAAATCATAGAAATCGATAGAAATGAGCGATACGCGGTTTAATTATATTACAAATGATAAAGCTTGTCTTTGTTTACGGTTCACACGCGATGTCTTGGTGGACGGAAGAAAAAAAGGATTCAGCGTAGGTAGGCGCGCGCGGGGCGAGATAAGGCCTGGGCGATTTTGTAACGTCGGTTCTCCCTGTCTGAAATTACACCGACTGGCAATTGCTCGCAGGTATTACACGCCTAGGCTTCTCTATGCAACGGCCTAATATCGATCATACGAGCGCCGACTGACTCGCCGCCCCGCAGTTATTTCCATATTTAATATAATGAGCATTTTCAGTTACATTGTTAAGTAAAGTTAAACGTGGTCGGAAAACAGATCAGATTTACTGACTCATCGCTTTTACCTCGGACAAATATCATTCTATTAAAGTGGATCATTCCATTAAAGCATATTACTATCATATATTTTTTTTCGGTTTATCCTTGTGGAAAAGAATGCCGAAAAATGCTGAAATATGCTGAAAAATGCTGAAAAATGCTGAGATATGCTAAATAAAAACGGTTTCAAAAAGCAAAATATAAACAAACTTTGTTTTTGTTTGGTATTTACATCCATTCTTCTGTCCTTTGGACGCAAATAAACAATATTATTGTTTTTGTTTGGTATTTACATCCATTTTTATGACCTTTGGATGTAAACAAACAATATCATTGTTTTTGTTTCGTTGGTTTGACCTTCCAAATATTTACAAATGTTGTTTCTCCTTATTAAATTAAAAAAAAAAACGTTTCATTCTTCAGTTCCATTGTTTATTGACATCCAAAGGACATAATAATGGATGTAAATACAAAACAAAAACAGTTTCTTTATCTTTTGATATTTGAAAAACATTTTATTTTTCAGTATCACATCCAACGTGCCTTTTACTTTCGTCGGGCAAGAAGTAACCGGAATAAAATGAAAAAAAGGAATAAAAAAAGGAAAGAAATAAATGGCAACCACATCGTTCCCACCGTGGTGACGTAACTCGGCTAGAGCCGCGGCATAATTAATAAACAAGCGCCGCGATAAGAGATAGATCAAAAGCTTGTTACACGTCGCTCGTGATTTATTAGCGAAGCTTCGAGCTTATCGGCGATTAGAAGCGAGCGCGGTCGCGCTGCGTGTCACGGCCTTTTTTTTTCGCGTCTCGCTTCTCGCTCGGCCATCGCCAGATCCCAGTCGAAAGAAAGTCCCGTCCCGCGCTAAAAGTCCGCGCCCTGTCGTGGCGCAGAAAAACAAGGGTGAATTACGAGCGGAGGGCGCGCCGCGTCGCCCTTTGCCCTGTCGAAGAACAATTTCAAACGATACATTTGAATTTCCCGCCATTACGCCTACCCTCGCGCGACCATTGCAAATTTCCATTAGCTAATTAACGTGTAAGCGAGCACAGCCCCCCCCCCCCATCCCTGTACTATGGAAGAACGAGTCGCTTTGCGCTTTCCAAGGCGAAAGCGAGGGTATTTTAATTCGACTGGTTTGTGAATTTATTCGATGTAAGAATTGTCCGTGTAACAAAGTATCCGCGTTGAAAAATTCATCTAAAACGTCTACCAGGCTCTTGCCAGATTATTGCCAGACAAATGCCAGATTAAACTTTGAGAATTGTAATATGTTATTATTTTAAGAGAATCAGATTATTCGTACTGTTATTTATTTTTTTATTGATATCTGGTTAATGTATATCAAAGTTTATAAATTCATTAGAACCTCATGTTTTAATATGAACATTAACTCTCTTAATGTTTAATAATTAGAATATATTATTTATTATACTTTCTCGTCTTATTATAATTAATAAAAGTTTATATATAAAAAAAAGAAACTTTCATTTACATCATCCAATTTTTAAAGATTATTCAAGAAGAACCTGGTATTCGTAGTATCGAGGTTGTACTGTAAATGCAAATTTACAGGCTTGTCGCTATAAAGTTAGTACCGTTGATATTATCGACGATATTAAAACTTAATTTAAAATTAATTTACTAAATCGCCGGATCGTAAACAATTGAATTCAACTTTTTCGTCCACGGCCCGCCAAGTCTTTCGTTGCACAAAAAACCATCAAAGCTCGTTTATGTAATTCGTTCGGCTGTCCTGCGAAGGAAAAACTAATCGGTCGCGGTCGCAAAAGAAATCGCAACTATATTGGAGCGAGCATCTGATAATGGAGTTTGGAAGAGCAGCGTCTTCGCGACGAGTCCGATCGTTAGCAAAATCGTTTCATTAATCTTCGGCGCCCCCGGCGTATCACCGGTCCGGCAATTCTCATAATTCAATTAGCTCTCCCGCAGTCGTTACTGCGACTGGATTGCGCGTGCAGTTAGTCAGCGGCTGACTTTATTTATGGATTATTTTGCGAAATTAAAAGAAGATTTGTCGCGGCGGTTTGGATAACAAATATAAGTTTCCCATTACGCGAAATTGCGGCTCTTGTCGATGCCAGACTAGCGAGATATTGCGGTTATTGCAATCGATTGATACCGTAATTTCTGACTTCTCTCTTCGTCTTAATTGATTTACGTTCTTCCTTCGCTTTCATTTTAATATATTTTGAAATTATTATTATTATTATTATTATTATTATTATTATTATTATTATTAATATTATTATTATTATTATTATTATTAATTAGCTTTATTATTAAATTAATTGTAAAATTTTAAAATAACCAGTTAAACTAACTTCTTTGAAGATTAAATCGAGATTATAGATTGAAATGAACATTTATATTATTAATTATGATGACTTTTAATGGCACTGAAAAACAAAACGTTTTCGAAATACAAAATGGTAAACAAACTTTGTATTTGTTTGGGATTTACATCCATTCTTCTGCCCTTTGGATGTAAATAAATAATATTATTGTTTTTGTTTCGTTAATTCGACCTCCCAGGTGTTTACAAACATTTATTTATATGTTCAATTTTAAGAACGTTTCATTCTTCAGTTTCATTGACTTTTGAAGCATATTACAAATTAATAATTACAAGTTCTTATTCGTAATTTTTGTTCATTTCCCATAAGTTTTCCACGTATTTTGACAGTTAGCACAATGGAAAAAATTTTAGCACTTCAATCATATAAAAGACCAAAAATAGGTAAAAAGAAGGCAATATTTCTTCTCGCAGGGTATCAACGTTGATTCATAAATTTCAATGTCGTTAAAGGTTAATACACCATTAATTTGTCCATATCTAAAAAGTTCTTACCAACATCGCGCATTAAAAGCAACATTGTATCAAAAACCACAAACCAATAACATTTGAGCTAACATCAGGATTCATTGATTCCGATCGTGTTTGGACAATATGTAATACGAGTGTCAAAATGTCCCGAGTTGAATTGGTTATTTGCTGGTGCATGAAAATCGCCCGGCATAAAGACATCGTGTGAACGATAATTTAACAAATAGGGCAGTCTAGTTGGCTCGGCACTCTTTTTTTTTCCTGTGTTTTCAGTGCATGCGAGACTGAATTTTAAAGAGGATTAAAAAAAAGTCAATTTGGCACGAAAAATTGGAGTTGAGAATACTGAATGGGTCCCGAACAAAAATAGAAAGAATAAAAGTGATAAAAACAATGGCCACTAACAAGAGGATCCGAGAAAGAGGACAAAAAAAGGAGACAGAGGAAGGGACCATGTGAACGTAGCTGTGTAAAAGATTAGGAAACTTGAGAAAACAGAGAATGGGTCGAGCAGAAGGAGGCGCGAAAAAGCAAGAAACGAAAAGCTGGAATAAAAACTCGCAAATGAAGTGAAAAGGGAAGGTCATAGTGAAGTCGAGTGAACCCCGCTTGCGACGGAACCGTCTAGTTCGATAATATTTAACTTTCGTTGAAAAACCAAAGTGTTCCGAATATTTGTTTTGTTTAACAACATATACAATTGCGTTATAACTTAACTCGGATTAAGTTAACTTATAAAGCAATAAAATGGAAAGTTTTAAATTTTATTTAACATCTGAAATAGACCCTTCGAAACGTGATATAAACAAACAAAGAAATAAACTATACAAATAAAATGGTACTGAAAAATGAAACGTTTTCCAAATACAAAATGTAAATAGACATTGTTTTTGTTTTGTATTTACATCCATTCTTGTGTCCTTTGGATGTAAGCAAACAATATTATTGTTTTCATTTCGTTAATTTGACCTTTCAGGTGTTTACAAACATTATTTATTTATATGCTCAATTTTACAAACGTTTCATTCTTCAGTTCCATACAAAGAAACTAATTTTAACGTTAGTAAACAAGAAATATAAACAAAAATATTATGAACACTTCGAAGGTCACTTAAACCAAACAAAAACAATCATTGTTTGTTTACATTGACAAGGACAACAAAATATTTACGTCAAGTAATAAAACCAAACAGGGTTTCTTTAAATTTCTGAATTCCGGTCAGTTATCCGTTCTTCGGGCTTCGCGATCTTACGAAATTAAGTTGAACTTGTAACAAAATTCCACGTGGCCGTATCAAATGAAATGTCACTGTCACGTATTTGACGCGGGGCACTCGAATTTGTACATTTCGACGTGTGAATTTCAATGCACCGTCAAAGATGCCGCGCGGGCGAAATATTGATTCGCAAAACAACATTTGCGAAAAGTTGTAAGACAGATAGGGCGAAGGGAGGGGGGGTTGTCAATGGCGTATCAACTTTGGCGCCTGGGTTGGGGTTAGGATTGGGGGGGGGGGGC
>JABFPN010006885.1:0-10985 GCA_022817305.1 Leptoteleia sp. ZL-2020 | reverse complement strand
TTGTTAACCAATCTCAACCGTCGCAACGATTCTGTTGTCGACGTATTCTAAAGACAACGATTCTGTTGTCTTTCGCCACTACGATTCTGTAGCTGGTGTACTCTTCCTGCTTCGCTGAATCAACCCTAATTAATCAACAAAACTACGATTCTGTGGTAGGCGGAGTCTACGATCCTGTAAGACACCATTCCCGGAACGGGTAAATATACCATTTATATACGCTTTGATGCATGTTCCATTATTTTGCATAAACATTTAATTCGATATTTTCAAACTTAATAATTTACCAGTATTTACGGTGAACCCCGCAATAAGGTGCAAATTATCAGAGACCTATGAGTCCAATTTCAACGACAAAAAGTTAGATAAATAATATTATACCGACTAGTAATTTAAGTAATACATTTGTAAAAAATTATCAGAATATATATATATATCTATTGTTAATCAAAATTTCTTGTTTGTTACTCCAATCCTTTTTCCACGAATCCTCCTCGACTCTTCCGCTTGTAAACCAGAGCATCAAAAGAGATTCGAGGGTAATATGGTTAATTCCGATTAACGCATATTGTCCTCTCATTCTGTTGCGTCTTAGGACATAACACGATCAAATTAACGCGATCACGTTTCTCTCATCCATCCATACGAATAACAATAAATGAATTATTGGAGAAGTAACCAAATTAATTTCCACCAAATTATATAATAAGAAAATTGAAGTATTCTCGAGAACTAGTCTCGGAGGAATAATGGGAATAAGGAAGTCCCAAATTTCAGAAGAACAAGTTAGGATCCTGAATTGTATTTAGGTTCTAGACACAAGGTTGGATCCTGAATTGTATTCAGGTTGATTTTGCTCGGATTCAATCTCGTAAGGGGAGCGAGAGCACTCGGTAATGGATTACAGGAAAAATATGTTTTTTTTTTCAATTAATTTTATCTGAATTAATGAATAAGTGATGAAAACAATTTTCAATCCCAGTAAATGAAATTGATAGTATCAATATGAAAAACAATTATCAAATTTAGAGTCAACAATCAGAATCTCCAAGGTTTGTAAACTACAGAGTTTACAAACAGCGAAAAGAAATATAATGAATCAAATCCGAATACAATAAATGCCGATCTCAAAATTTATAAATGAATAACTTGCTTTACAGATCCATTTGGTAATTAACTTTATTATGTAACTAAAATAAAAACAAATTTCAAATACTTAAAACAACAAAAATTTAAAAGTGAGAAGTAGCAGAAATTTATGACGGATACCTAGAAATTCTAGCTCTTAATGTAACTATTTGAAATTTTATAAATAACAGCTAAACAAAATTTGTTTAGTTCTATCTTACTGACACAGTTAAATCCTTTAGGTATTATTAATAAAAATGTTAGATGGAGTAGTAAGACCCCATAAAAACACGACATTGACCACACGTGAAAAATTAAATTTTTAATAACCGTAAATAAAATTCCATATCGTCCGTAATTTGTATTCAAAACACAATTTATCAAAAAATAAATCAAGCTGTACAACAAAATTTTTGGATATGTATAGATTAGAAACTCGAAAAAGCCCTCATTGAATATTTATATTAGGTTAATAAGTTTTCTTAAATGTATGTTGTATAAAACTAAATTAGAACGTTAACGTTCTTTATACAACAGATATATATACAGTACCTGGCCATATTATTAGACCAAAGCCAATTAAATCTTCTTTTTTTAAATTTAATATCCTGTAATCCAAAAATTTAATTGGTAAAATGATTTATTTTATTATTTGTGTAGCTTATGTATTTAGAAATATAATGAAAGAAAGTTTATTAAAATTTTATTAAGTTTTAAAAATAATTGAGTAGTTAAATTTTACTTAGAAAATATCAGTATTTTGTGTGTCCACCTTTGAGTGCAAGTAGAGTCTGTATACGACGAGGCATACTTTTTATGCATGACTTAATGGTTTCCTGAAGATGTTGATTATGATTCCATTCATATAATAAAGATTCCAACAATTCTTCCTTGTTAGTTAAATTTTTTTATACATTTGCCGTTTTAGCAACTCCCACGCATTTTCTATCGGGTTCATATCTGGAGAATTGCCAGGCCAATCAAGAACATTTATTTTTTTTTGCTTCAATTATTTTGTAACCCTTTTGGCTTTATGACATGGAGCACTGTCATGCATGAAGACATCCTCTTCATATCCAGGAAACCATTCCTTTATTTGTGGAATCAACCTTGTTTCTAACACTTGAAGTTGTTGGTCTTGTCTCATTGAACCGTATTCACAGCATCGACACACGCACGCGACACGCACACACCATGATTTTTTAGCGTGGCATCACTGTTTTGTTTGTATGTATGCATGTATGTGTGTGTATGTATGTATGTATGATGTAGCATTGCCAATCTACAAATAATAGTGTGCGCGTGTCGTGTGCGTGTGTCGATGCTGTGAATACGGTTCAACGTGTCTTTAACTACGTAAAGACGACCAGTATCTCTGCCTGATATAACAGACCAAAACATAATAGGGGTGGGGGGGTGTTCGATGCTTGATATGATGCAATCTGGCTTGTACTTCTCGCCTGGACGTCGTCGAACAAATTTCGATTTTTCAGTTAAAACTTGAAAAACTGACTCATCAGAAAAGTAAACCTTAATATTTTTTAAAAAATATATAAATATTATTTTTTATGTGGTTTTTAGGCAAAACATTAATTGAACACATATTTTAATGTCAAAATAAGTACGTATGAACCTTTTTCCAGTCTTCTACTGTCCAATGTTTGTATTTTGTGGCCTAATATTTTGGCCAGGTATTGTATATATACAACAAAGCTTTATACAATATACATTTAAGAGCAAGTTTTAGATTTGAGCAGTGGAGTTTCCAATCTATACATAACTGTTTCGGCGGCACCAAGCCCCGAATTTCTTTTTTGAATCGCGACTAAATTCCTCTTCTTTTTTTTATTATTATTTTCTACACTCCAGACATTCTTCCACGTAATATGCTGATCGCCAACAATCAGCACTATTATACGTGGAATAATGACACACGCTCTACAATGTCCTTTGCCAGGAAGGAAATCAAATGCCAGTTCCGCGGTTTATGTTATACCCTCAAACATAAACAAACTCAAGTTTCCTTTGTGCGTTTCGAACTAGCATGACTCAAACTATAAAAATGTGCTGAGATCCCTCGAATCTCATATTTCCTGACAACGCGATATTTGTAGTATAAAAGGGACCACGATCCCGCCCAAAAGGCAGTACGTTTCAAAACTTCATTAACAGTACACAGTGGTACGTCAGCAGTACGTCCGCAGAGTGAGTAGAGTCAATTTTATCCACGAGTCGAGTAAATTATTATTACACCGCGATCTCAATTTCATTTTCGTTTCTTTTCATACAATTGTTCCTGATTTGCGAATACACGATTCGCGTGTATTTTTTTGTAATAAAAATAAACATTTATGTTCAAAAATTCAGTGAATAAATTCAGTGTTTTTATATTAAATTTAATTGTGTGAGTTTTATTAAAAACAACCACCCAATTTCCTATCCTGACCAATCGGCACCCGCTGTTGGCCACTGGCGCCAATATTTTCTGCTCCTTCGAGCCGGATCGGTCAGATTAAGATTGGGAATCGGTCAAATTAACATTTAAACAATAAACTTTATATTTCGGAATCAATATGTCGAACATAAAATCACTGTTATGCGCGGCGGAAGAAACCTGCAGGTTCATCCAAAATTGCGTAATAAATATCCGCAAACGTGGTAGAGCAAACTTCACCGTACAACTGCTACGAGGTCGTCTTACGCTGCTCGACAAGACTTGGCAAGAGGCTAAGGACTAGTATCATCAACGACCGAGGAAGAAAAGGCCGAACTTGACCACTTTGTGCAGGAAGAATACGATACTGTCCGAGACGCATACTTCGAGGCTGTCGACTTCTTCAATTAGGAAATCGGCATGCTGACGGATGCTGCTTCGAAGATCGACTCCCCGCCAGGACATTCCACGATACACCCCGTCGAGCAACAAAGTAAGTCCGTTCCAATTAACCTTCCAGTGCTCGAACTAACCAAATTTTCGGGAAATTATCGCGATTGGCCCCACTTCGCTTACCTTTTCACCGCCATGATCGGAAGAAGCGATGCGCTCAGTGGCGCACAAAAATTGCAATATTTAAATTCCTGCCTCGCGCCCGCCGCACAATCTATGATCGCCGCTCTCACTATTGAAGATACAAATTTTGAAATCGCATGGCACACGCTGGAGCTTTACTACAAAAACAAGCGTGTCATCGTCACCGCGCATCTCGCAAAATTATTTGGAATACCCAAACTTGACTCCGATAAATTACACCGCATTCAAGAAACCGTCACCACAATTTCTCAGGTTCTGGCAGCCTTGAGAAAATTAGGATCCTCAGTAGACGCGTGGGATCAGCTTTTAGTCTATCTCGTCACGCAAAAATTCGATGCAAAACTCTACTCGGACTGGGAATCCTCATTAGGAGAAAACCGCGAATTCCCTCCTTTCGCGCAACTGCAGTCCTTCTTAAACCGCAAAGTCTGCACCCTACTGGCCGTAAACTCACGCAACAAAGGTCAGACAGATGCTTTACGTACTCACAATGCAATTACGCGCAACAATCAGACGGTTCATACTTATAAACAATATGCTAAACCCGCACCCGCAACGTCGAGGACCTTTTCGGAAAATACAAACCGAACAGAGTCTATCTGTCCATACTGCAGACAGTCGCATGCCATCTATAGATGCAATAAATTTTGCAAATTGAATGAACAGGCAAGGTTTCAATTCGTAAGGAAAAAGGCACTCTGTGTCAATTGTTTGAGTAGCGGACACACTGCTCTTGATTGCAAAAGCAGATCCACTTGCAGAAAATGTGGAAAACGGCACCACACCCTACTGCATTTCCCTCGTACTACAACTTCACCCGCAGAACAAAAATTCTCCGCTCAACATGCTCAGCCGAGAGCATTAGAAGAAGCAATCGCAGGGATCCACAATTCCCCTCATACCGCTTCGCCCGCTACACATTGCTATAATGTGATGAGCAACAAACCGCGCTCAATTTTACTTGCAACTGCTCAATTAAAAATATATAACAATACAGGTCGGTACATCACAGTACGCGCTTTAATCGATCAAGGATCCGAATCTAGCTTCGTATCCGAAAGCGCGGTTGACGTATTAAATTTAGATATCGAAAAAACCAACGTCGTAATCTCCGGTGTCGGCGGCCATGAAGCCGGTCGTTCATTAGGCAACACCGTTCTACGCTTAAGCGCCCACCAAGATAACGAGCCGACGTTCACCGCAAACGCGTTCCTGCTACGGGACATGAGCAAGTACCGACCGCCCGCACCGCGTCAAACTTATGCAATGAGTTTTGACAATCTAACCCTTGCCGACCCAAAACTTTACCGCAATTAAAAAGTCCACCTACTATTAGGTTCGGACGTATATGCGCAATTAATTTTGCCAGGATTAAAGCGCCCGCATAAAGATGGCCCAATAGCCCAAAATATATTGCTCGGATGGGTGATCTCAGGACCCATCGACAATACCGCTGTCTCACCACGCTCCATACACGTCTGTCATGCGAGCGTGCTCGAGAAATTAAACGAAACGATGAAACATTTCTGGGAAACAAAGGCTATCCCCGCAAATCCCATCTTATCGCTCGATGAAAAAGAATGCGACGAACACTTCGCCCGTCACGTCGCACGCGATAAGGATGGCAGAATTTCTGTGAAATTACCGTTCAAACAATCCCAACCGGAAAAGTAATTAGGCGCGACCTTCAACAAAGCCCGCGCATCGCTATTGCGTCTCGAACGCAAATTTGCAACATCCACACAGTTAAGTATTATATTATTATATATATATATATATTAATATAATATTAATAAAGAATAATACGATAAATTTAATAATGAATACTTGGACATGGGACACATGACACCACTGAAGAAACTTGACGACGCCCGCATTCTGATACCACACCACGCCGTAATACGCGACGATAGCAAAACAACGAAATTACGCGTCGTTTTTAACGCTTCATGCCCGACATCAACAGGACTATCCCTCAATGACCTATTGCACACAGGACCTAAGCTTCAAAAGGACATTACATCAATAATAACCAAATGGCGGTTACACAAATACGTCCTATCAGCCGACTGGGAATAAATGTTCAGGCAAATCATCGTACATCCGGAAGATCGCAAGTGGCAATGCATACTCTGGCGTGCTTCCCCCACCACGGACCTCGTCGCTTACGCACTCAACACGGTGACATACGGATTAGCCTGCACGCCTTACCTCGCTATGCGCGTCCTTCACGAGCTCACGCGTCTGGAAGGAGAACATTTTCCCCTCGCCGCGCAAGTACTTTCCGCCGATGTCTACGTCGATGACGTGTTATTCGGAGCGTTCATTGAGCTGTTTCAACGCGGAAGATTTAACCTCCGGAAGTGGTCAAGCAATTCCGTCGAGCTATTAAACACTATCCCGCCAGGCGAACATACACACGCCATAGATATTAATTTACTTTCCGAAGCCGAACTTAAAGTTCTCGGAATCCGTTCGAACCCGAGAAAAGATAACTTTTCATTTAAAAGAACTTTAAATTTAAAATAAAACATTTAACAAAGAGAGAATTATTCTCCGTAACAGCTCAACTATTCGACCCACTCGGATGGTTATCACCACTTGTAATATGAGCCAAAATAATCATGCAGGCTCAGTGGCTGGAAAATCGAACCTGGGACGAACAAGTTTCAAATGAAACGATAAATTTATGGAATGATTTTTGCCAGGAACTAGCCCGCTTAAACCAATTCGAGTTACCGCGCTGGCTCGGATATTTAGATGATGAAACAACAATACAATTACATGGCTTTTCAGATGCGTCCATGCGCGCATATTCCGCCGTTATATATATCCGCATTGAGCGAAAAAATGCACCCACGGTATGCTCCCTAGTAATGTCCAAAACGCGCGTCGCACCAATCAAAACGGAATCTTTACCCATCTTGGAATTAAACGTTGCTGACCACATCATAAATTCGCTCAACATTCCACACACGGAAATACTTTGCTGGTCAGTTTCAACGATCACACTCGCTTGGAACAAAAAACACGCCTCTAATTGGAACACTTTGATTGCAAACAGAGTTTTAAAAATACAATCAAATCTCCCGCAAGCCACTTGGCGGCACGTTGCCTCAAAAGATAATCCCGCCGATTTAAATTCGCGAGGAGTAAAAATCGACGAATTTTTATCCTCGAAATTATGGTTAAACGGACCTGAATGGCTCACACAGCCACAATCAAATTGGCCGATAAATGAATTGAAACTCGAGACAGATGTTGGTAAAAGAAAAATCACGGCGCATACCAGCTCGAGTAAAGCAGAATGGGATATATTCTCCTGATACTCAAAATGGTCCAAATTTCTACGCGTGATGGTGTTCATAATACGCTTCACTAAACGCGCAAGAAAAATTCAGCAACAACAATCCGCAATTACGGCCGAAGAAATTAATGAGGCCACCAATATAACGATTAAAATAATTCAACGCTCTCACTTTCATGAAGAAATAAAGGCGCTCAAACAAGGCAAACGCTTTCGATACGTCAATGCCAAAGGACACTACACCCTTCGCTGGAACGATGATGGGAACCTTTGCTCTCTGACCCTCGAGTCCTCCGCTGAACTCGCCCACAAAAACCGACAGCGCTGCAGGAGCAGGCAAAAGCACACAAAACCGCCGTCCCGACACAAACAGAGATGCAGCGAAGCCACTGAGGACCACCACCCCTTAATCGATTGGCCCTGGAAGTCATAACCAAAAACCCAAAATCCCGTTGCTCAATTTGTCGCAGTCCTTATTGTTATCTCCGCTCTCCGCGACATACTTCTATTTTTTTTCTTTATTTTATATACACGCAACGATCAACTCCAAGCGCAAGCTGATCTAACAATACTTTACATTGCGCCAGCCGCACCCTGCCGCAAGGGGGGCGGTATGTTTCGGCGGCACCAAGCCCCGAATTTCTTTTTTGAATCACGACTAAAATCCTCTTCTTTTTTTATTATTATTATATTTATACTTAATATGTACATTAAGATATGTCAAATCAATTTTGACATATCTTAATGTACATAATGTCAAAATTGACATTATGTACATTAAGATAACCATTAGTTTCGCAGAATCGGCCACCGAAACCGCGAAACTTTATTAAAACTAAAAATCAATACATTTAACTTCTCAGATAAGCGAAAAGCAATACATTAATTTCTTATAAATAAGAAATTAATGGATTTAAATTTTTAGAAAACGAAAACGTTTTGCAAGTAGCTACTGTTACGACGTATCGTGTTCCGAACTTACCTAAAAATCTATTTTAATATTAATCAAATCAGTCGTGTTTTTAGTCAAACTTAAGTCAGTTCAAAGTAAAAGCGCGTCGTTGTAAACCAGTTCAACACCAAGACCTCAACAAATTAAAGTCCGCCGCATTTCAACCAACCAAACTACGACGGACAAACTTGTAAGATAATTTTATAATAATATAATTTTTATAATAAATTATAAAAAGAATATGTTATTCTTTCCAATATTTACCCACAACACAGTTTTATCTCAACAGGGTAACTCGCTGAGCGAGCTCTGTCCTTACCATTAGGTTACGTTCTTTCAGGACGTAACAGATGATATATAAAAAAACACGTATAGTATCACAAAAATTAACGGATACGGATCGAATACGGATCGGATCTGAATGCCACTCCTGGGACCTTATTCACGAGTTCGCGTGAACGATTCACATGCAAATATGGCAACGTTGTCAATCATGATAAATTTCTATCCGACAGTACATAAATGAATATTTGTTCAATGGTGAATTCTATTGTCAATTAATTTTGTTTTTAAGTTTGCTTTATTTATAAGAAATAAAATGAGTGCGGGTAAAAAACACGTGAATTCGGAACAAAAATTATTTTTAATTGAATACTTAACAGAAAATCCTCAGTTAATTAGAGGACAGTTTTCATCCAATTATTCTAAAGAGGTTAGTACAAATTTGCATCATAATCAACAAATTATTTGAGAAAAGTTACAATACATGAAAAGCAATTTAAAAAAACCTAAATATAAATAAATATTCATGATTATAAATTTAATTAACCTACTATCCTTTTTGTTAATTTATTTGTTAAACTTACAGACTTGTAAAAGAGAATGGAACAATTTGGCTTTATTACTAAATGCCATACCGGATGGTTGCCAAAAGGACCATGAGCAATGGCGAAGGGTAAGTGATTTATGTTTATCTCTTTAAATTGTAAAAAATATATATAAACAATATATTCCACAAAATTTGAAATTATGTAAAAAGTAGAATCGTAAACATTGCAAAATAAGATTTATTTTAAAATATATTTTCATAAAAAATAATTACTGTAAATTAATAAATATATACACTGAGAAAAATATAAGAGAAAAAATTACTGTTTTTAACTGTATTTCAGCCACACGTCCGTATTTTAATAAAAATTGCTGTTCTTTAAAAGCTAATACACTAGTTTTAAATGTCATATTTATAGATAAAAGCGAAAAATTTCCTGTTAAAAAACGGTAATTTTTATCAAAAGACGGACATGTGGCTCAAATACAGTAAAAAACAGTAATTTTTTCTGTTATATTTTTCTCAGTGTATTAATAGTATTGGCAAGATTGGAAACGACAAGTTAAAAAATCATACTCTGAAATGAGGACATATCAACGTAAAACTGGTGGAGGTCCGTCTTCTTCAATTCAACTTACAGCTTTAGAGGAAGCTGTATTAAATTTAGCTCAACATGTTTGCGTCAAAGGTGACGATCTAGTGGAAGAGTCTTCTGTCTCACAATTAAAAACTGGAGGATTAATGGTAAATAACTATTTTTGTTAAGAAAGTTTTTAGAGTCTATATTCATTTTAAAAGTGTTCTTGGAATAAGAAACATCTTCTTTATTTACTTGAACTACGCTGAATTTTTCTCTGAGCCTATTATTTTCTAAATTTCAACAAGATTACTTTCTATAAATTCATTAAATCAATGTCTGTAATTTAAATAATAGAACTCCAGAATGTTATGAAATATTTTATATTAATTAATAATTTTTAGTCTTGAAGGAAAGTTTTCAGCTTTACAGACTCATTCTGCCATACATGATGATGAAGCTGAGGAACAATATGTTACCTGCGAAGAAATTAATTCAAATAAAGAAAACGAGACACCAATTCTACATCACAACGTACAATAATTAGAAAGAGGAGATACCAAGAATTAAAAGAAACTGACCCAAAAGTAAAGATTGCAGATAAGAGAAACTGTACTTCATGAGAGTATTCGGGATTAAGTGCAAAAGAAATCGAACTGCAACCTCTTGTGATTTACTTTTTTTCTTTTATAGTTCTATTTATCAAAAAAAGATTATTTGATATAAGAGTGAAGTTATTAAAACATAAAGTTATATACTTTTCTTTCAGAATTGAAATAATCAGAACATTAAAATTTCTTTTTCAAGTATGTATTGTAAGCAATCGACTAGTCATTGATAGTGATAATTATTTAGAATACTACTGCATATAAATAAATGTAACTGCGTGGTATTGATATCATCAAAATATGTTAATTTTTTTTTAAATTATAATATTTTATTTATAATATATTTTTAACATCTGTTATTTGTGTAATTTTTTCTCGACCGTAAATTCTTATACAACAGATAAACATTATAAAGGGGATGTATGAAATTAAATCATTCAATTTATCTGATTGAGGTTTCGACCAATATTGTGGTCATTTTTCAAAATCTATAATGATATCCAAACACTAAAGTTGAAGTCATCATTCATATATTTTCATATTACAACTAATG
>JABFPN010006884.1:0-10985 GCA_022817305.1 Leptoteleia sp. ZL-2020 | reverse complement strand
AGACCTAGTGGTCGATCTGGTGTGCTCCAGGTTAACGAAACTCCTAAGAGGTTGTTTCATTAACCATTTTATACGAATATGTATAAAATGCACCAGTAAATTCCTGTAGAATATACAGGAATAGACCTAGTGGACGATCTGGTGCACTCTAGGGTAATCTGTTCCACGTGAAATCATTCCCAGCAGGATGTTTCTCTATGTGTAATATTATACATAAGGAATGGGAAGAGCATAAATTATTGAAAAATATACGTGATATATTTTCATTATTGTGAATTGTAATTGACTTTTCAAGTGATTTTTATAATTCCCGAAAGTGAATTTTTATTTCACGATTTTATGCTTCTTCTAAAAAAAAATTGGCGGAAATTATTCATTTGTGCCAATCAGGCACAAATACCTAAGTTTAAAATTTCCGCCGATTTATTGATTAAAAATGCTACACTTGCGCCATCTAACATTTTTTAATATTGATATTATCGATGTTATATCGACATTATCAATATTAAAAAAAGTTTTCTACAGTACCGACCACGATTGACTTGGCGATTGCTTACGGCATCGCGTTAATAGAAAGTTTTGCAAGTTTTACCAGTACTTAAGATAGCTCTGTAATATGGCTTTCGGTATTCATATCAAAGGGACGGAGTTCAATTCCCAAACAGTGGGATATATAATAATTTATAAACAAATTTTAAGAATAAGCATAAAATACTAAAATTGATTTAAAGACATTGCAATAGTTAAATTAAATATTTTGTTGTATATTAATTTAATAATATTGCCAAAGTACCAACTTAAAACCAGTTCTGCTAAAATTATTTACCGATTGTTAGCGCGGCTAACAGCGGGTGCTGGATCGTGAGGGTTTCGTTTGAAATAAATGTACCCGAGTGAAACAAAAATTGAACCAAAAATCATTTGAAAACAAATGTAGTAATTTCGAATACAGGAAATAATACTCGAATTTTAGACGAAATAATATATATCAAAATACTACCACAAAAGTGAAGTATCTTTCATGGCCTTTTAATTTTAAATAGCACAAATTATATTTTCTCAGTCTTGGCGAATGTTGCCGAAACACCAATACTCTGCCAGAGCTGTTTTTGTAGTAAAACTGTATGTTACCATAAGTTAAACAGTACAGATTATTGCGTTTAAATAGTACTGGCCCAGTGTTATCACTCCATTACTGGTACGACTCTGCCACTGTACTGGGAACAAGTTATTACCAGTATTGGTATCTCTAAAAACAGTACTGTACCAGTAAAACATTTCCTACTATACTTATTATGTGAACAGATTCCAATATTTACGTGATGAAATCGAGAAAAAACTGTTTCAGCACAACAATGCAACGGTTCAAAATGAAGAAGTTAAAATTCGTAATGTTTCCTCGCCCGCCCTCCTCTGATTACTTTTTAAAAAATGACTCAGTGAAAAAGATTTACCAACAACGGAAAGTTGGAGTTTGTGGTTAAAGACTATTTTGAGAATCTCAATTCTCACTTTAAACAGGGCATCAAATCTATTGAACATCACTGGATAAAGTGTACCGCGCTAAAAGGAGACTACGTAGAAAAATAAAAATGTTCTTCACCCGATTCTTTTTCTTTTTACATTGGATTGAGCATATTTCTAGAAAGAAAGTTACAAGTCTTAGGTTAGAACAAGATACACAATGGACATTCCCACGTCGGCTCCCGTTTAAACCGTGTCTTTTAAGGTTCTGTCGAGATAGATGAAACATTAAATACTCTGTTTGAGATTCACTTTATGCGTATACTTCGTTAATTATAACGTGTATAATTTAGCCTCAACAACACGTGGTGGTTATGCTATTGAATTGTAGCTTATATGACACGTTTGTAGGTTTAACATAGCAGCGCCATCTATTGATTACTTACTCAATTCAGTCAACAGATGTAGCTATCTGTTAAAATCATTTGGAGCTAACAGTTAATTGTGAATGTTGTAAGAAAATGTGATATTTTGTGTTTTCTCCTCTCGATGAGAGAGAGAGAGAGCATAAATTCATTTCTTTCACAATTCTCTTTATTAATAATAATAAGGTTCCAATTAGAGCGAATTACGGACAGACGTGAATAAGAGTAATAACAAGATAATTGAATTTTAAGTTTAATTCAAAATAATTAGTGAAATAATGGCGAATCCAAAACAAAAATATACAAATAAATTTACGATTATAAACTTATGACACACGACGCATAGATATAGATAAATCGATAATTTTACGAATGCCTCAATTTCTGGATGAAGATCTGGACGTAGAAAGTATCCTCGACTAGTCGCATCTATAATGGTCAATCAATTCAGGCTCGAGATATTCTGCAATTCAGCTTTCCCAGGCATAATATTCAAAATTCCAATGTCCTCAATCAAATACGAAAATTTGTCAACCTTTATATTTTTTTTCCTCCAACGATCATTTTCTCAGAATACACAACTTTTCCCGCCTATAACAAAAAGCTTTAGCACTCACGAATTCACTTATTTTCAATATAATTATCATACCTGAACTCGCGGATTAAATTTAATTGATAAAACGCCGTGCGCCATGCGTGGCGGCTTGAACGATTATGTCAAAAATACAATTTTGATCGCCAAGGTCGGCCCGCAATTCGCCTAAATTTATTTCCAAATACTCTTATAAATACACATTTTATTTTCGTTTATCAACATCGTTCAATTTAAATACGTCAATATTGGATATCAATTTCTCAAATATTCACCCAAATCAAATAATCCGTTACAATGTCAAATAATAGTCAAATACCCATGAAAAATTTTTTATATAGGTTGCCATATATGTAGGCATATATGCGCCATATATGTTTTGATAAACATATATGCCAGTTATATAAAATTTTTTCATGGGTAGGTAATTATTCGGAATGTCCCCCCTTACTATGGAACTACAAAACCTGACAGAACCGACCAAGGAAAAAGGCTAGATACTTGATTTTATGTCATTTCATCATCATGTATTAAAGGTACGTTCTAAAGTAGACTGCAGCCACTATGTTAGTGAAACAAACATACACATTGCTATAAGTCAATAGAAGATGCAAAATACTAGCAGTCAATTTTAGAATATGACACAATTTGCATTAATAAATGGAATTCGAAGAAAATGATGAAACGAATATTACTTCTTTGTTGTAAAAATATTGTATTTTAATGAAATTTATGTAATAAACCATTATATTTTTACTCACACAAGGTATTTAATGTGATAGATAATTAATTTATTTTGACTACAGATTATATACGAAAAAAATGATTTTGAATATTTACGGAAACCTATTTTTCTTTTAAAAATCAGATATGAATTATTATCAAGCTTATCTGGAAACTTTTTAGTTATGAATGTTAATTTAATTAGATACACTATAATTTAACTAGAGAAGATATTTTCAGTACAACAAAACTATGTTCTAATATATATAGCAGAAACGGTACTTTTCAGGTCGGACATTTGCAAACCCGCCTTTATTTGCATGCAAAACCGCTATCGTTGGTAATTTTGAGGTTCGACCTCAAATGTGACTTATTAATTTTAGAAAATAATATTTTGAATTCCGCAACTGTAATTCGATAAAAGAAATTAAAAATAATGGAAATAAATATAAATTAATATTTTTCCATTTTTTAGCATTTTTAAAAATTATTTTATATCGTAATCGATTCTATTTCAGATTAAATTAAATTTATTTCCATTATTTTTAATTTCTTTTATCGAATTACAGTTGCGGAATTCAAACTTTCAAATCATAAATTCCGCGTTGTGTACTCTGACAATACGTTCCCTCTGTTCAGCTGGCGATAGCCATGTTGTTGCCAACTTAAATAGCAATTCACGAAATTGTGGGTGTCCAGGAATCACAGATCGCGGGTGTACGCGTTAGTCCGTTTATCAAGATCCCTGCAATTGTATTACATTTTGTAACTTGATCAAATAGTCAAATAGTTTTAGTGACTTAATTCGAAAATCTGTAGTATTCACTTATATGGACGATCTTATTATACCAGGGAAGGATTATGAGGACGTCTTCAAGAATCTGGTTATTGTAATGAATTGAGCGGCAGAAAACGGATTAGTCTTAAACCTTAAAAAGTGTAAGTTTTTACAAGAAAAATTTGAATACATAGGTCAGGTCATTGAAGATAGAACCGTAACTCCTTCTCCTGCCAAAGTCCGAGCCGTAATATCGTTCCCTGAACCAAAGACAGCGAAATAGGTGAAAAGTTTTTTGGGCCTTACAGGCTACTTTAGAAAATTTATTAAAGATTATGCGAAAATTGCGTAAACATTGTATGAATTGAGAGACGGACAACATTTTCATTTCAGCGACACTTGTCAATTATCTTTTATGGAGTTAAAAAAAATTTTATCTGGTATGCCGATTTTGAGAATTTATGATCCTGAGGCAATAACGAAATTGCACAAAGATGCCAGTAAGTTGGGATATGGCGCTGTTTTGCTTCAAAAATTACCGAACGAAAAGTATTTTCATCCGATTTGTTATCTAAGGGGAAAGACAAGCGACGCTGAAAAGAAATGGTGTGCCAACGAGTTAAAGATTTTAGCTATCGTTGAAGCTGTTAAAAAATTTAGAGTTTATTTATTGGAAGTAAAATTTAAGATTATGACTGATTGTCAGGCCTTCGCCAAGACGTTGAATAAACATGATTTACCGCCGAAAGTTGCCAGATGGGCATTAGCTTTAGAAGAGTTCGAGTATGAGATAGAACACCGTGGTGGAGACCGCATGAAGTACGTGGATGCCTTGAGCAAGAATCCAGTCATGACGACAGAAGATTCCTTATTGACTGTGATAAAAAATGAGCAACATAAAGAAGAGCGACTAAAAGCAATTATGAAGGTGTTAGAGACAGAACCTTATGAAGAATACGTGATCGAGAATGGGATCCTCATGAAGAAGATTGTAAATAAAAGTCTGGTAGTTTTGCCCACAAGTCTACAACACGACATCATGAAGAAAGTACATGAGAACGGACATTTCGGAGTAAAAAAGATGATGGAAGCGATTAAGGAAGAATACTTCATACTTCATCTTAAAGAAAAACTGGACCACTTGGTAGAATGCTGCGTGAAGTGTGTATTAGCTGAGAAAAAGAAAAAAAAAGGAAGAATACTACGACCGATACCTAAAAGTGATGGTCCACTCAATACGTTCCACGTCGAACATTTTGGACCAATAACGGCGACCTCAAAGTTGTATCGATATTTATTTATCTTGGTGGATGGATTTTCTAAGTTCACCTGGATCTTTCCTACTAAATCCACGGGTGCAAGTGAGGTGTTAAAACATCTCGAGGTCATGCAGAGGTCATTTGGAAACCCGCGCAGGATCATTATTGATCGAGGAACAGCGTTTTCCTCGTCAATATTTGAGGAATATTGTCAAAACGAGGAAATCGAGAACGTGATGGTAACTACTGGGGTACCACGAGGTAACGCGCAAGTAGAACGTATAAACCGTATTATCATTCCTGTACTAACTAAGCTTTCCCTCGATAACCCTGACAAGTGGTACCGGCACCTTAACAAATTACATATGTGTCTTAATAGTACATTCTAGCGAAGTATAGATATGAGTCCTTTTGAAGTGTTATTCGGTGTAAAAATGTATTACCAAGGAGACTTGAGAATTGTCGAAATACTGAACATTCAGAAAATACAAGCTGAAAACAAAAAAATATCATGATAAGAGTGCTAAACAAGCCAAGATTTATAAGAAAGGTGATCTCGTAGTAATTCAGCGGACTCAATTTGGCCCTAGTCTCAAAATTCGGCAACAGTTTTTGGGATCATATCAAGTGATAGAAGAAAAGGGTAATAATAGATATGAAGTTTGTCGAGTGGATAATTTTCTTGAAGGAGGTCCTAAGATAATTACCACGACCGCTGATTATATGAAGTCCTTTAAACCACCTTTGGAGGCCGAAAGTTTTTCAGGACGGCCGAGTGTGGAATGATTTTTTTAAATTTGCGCGCGATTAGTATTGGGGGGCAAAATTGAGGCGTAAAATTAGAACAATAGAGGGCGAAGTCGATCGCGAAGAAAGTTCAGTTGTCTTTGGGTCATTGTACGCATTAGTCCGTTTATCAAGATCCCTACAATTGTATTAAATTTTGTAACTTGATCAAATAGTCAAATATAGTTTGTTTTTGTTCTTGAGAGAGCCGTGTAACCTTTTTTTCCTAATTATAATGAACCCTATAAAATAATTCTTTCCTATATATAGCGGAAACGGTACTTTTGGGGTCGGACATTTGTAAACCCGCCTTTATTTGCATGCAAAACGTCCATCGGTAGTAGTTTTAAGGTTCGACCTCAATACTGAAAACGCCCAATTTTGGAACGATGGTACTTTTGAGAACTTTCGATCATGATACGGTACTGTGCTCACAAATGTAAATTTAGTTAAATTTTTGGATTGACCAATTTTGAATTTCCCACGTAAATTCAAAATTTATTTGAATTAAATTAAGCTTAGGATCGTAACTAGTCTCCCAAAAAGTGGTGGGTGTTGAATCAACCGCCTACACTGTTTTTTTATATATATATAAATAAATATTATACCTAATAATTTTATGAGTTATAAATCGGTAACAAAATCTTTGCCTCGTCCCGTCTTCACCTTCAGTGCCCACAAGATGAAATATGAAGTAAAAAATAATTAGTGTAGTGAATTAGTTATTTAATAAATTAAATATAACATATACAATTAAAGAGTAATTAATTAATTTGTTCTTTGTAAAATACACTCAATGTATATAAATAAAAGTAAATATAAATACAAATCTACTGTTGCATTTGAGGTCTCACCCCACTTTTTTTAATATTCTAATAGTTTTCAAATTTAACTTCATTAGTAAAAAATAGTAAAAATATATATTACTGCTTATAAGTCTATGTATTACCTAGAAGTACGAATATATTGCAATTTGTATTCTAAAATCTTGTCGGAAATGATAGCTGAGAATTTTAAAATGTGAAATTTAGGCAGAACTTTAAAAAAGACGGAGCGACGCAAGGATTTTGTAACCGATATATAACTCATAAAATTATTAGATATAATGTTTATTTATATTATGGAGAAAAGTTTAGATTAAAGTAAACTAAAACAAAGTAATTAAAATATTATATTTATTAGAATTTTTCTTTGGTTTATTCAGATTTTTTTTTATTTTTTAGATAAAGTAATAATGATTTCATTTGAAACTATACTTGCCTCTTTAATGATTTTTATCTTTTCTATGCAATTTTTGATATAAAAAAAGAAGTTGCCTTGCCTCGTCCTTTGTTTACCTGTATGAGGTTTTGTGGAGATTTCACATCTTTTTATTTATTTATTACATTGGAATTATAATTGTTATAAAAAATATTTCATTTGTTAAACATATTTTATGTAATTCTTCTCTTTGATTTTTTAGCAAGTTATAATAACAAAGTGTTTAATTGTATTATTAAACCATAGGAATGTGTCTTGATTCGAATCTTGCCGCGGCATCGCTGCGAGATAGTTATATCCATGAAATTCATGTTGATTGGGATATTATATATGATTTTTTGTATTAGTTATTACTTTCTGCATATAAAGCAGCAAAACGAATTTCCGCGGATTTCTTTCGCTCTTCAAATGAAAAACCTGATCCTACACTTTCCGCACTACAGGTAATATTATTTGTATAAATATTATTTTTCTGTGCAATTGTCCACGTGCATTTTGTAATTTGCATGACATTCAACGTGCGACTTTTTAGATGTAAATCTAACAGAATAAATGTAACGTAACAGAAACGTTTTACATGTACAATGATTGCAGATATAATGAAAAACGATCATTATGTACTTCACGCAAGCAAAAACTATAATTCAGATTACTCAATCATTTCCTGAGAAATAAACCCAGGTAGAAATGAAATCGGGCATGCCCTATCACCTATAGGGCCCCAATGGGGCTGAAAAGTGGAATACCTGGACAATGGTTTCCTGATTTGAGGCCTATAAGGGACTAACCAGGTACACTGCATTTGAGCACGTAATATGGCGTCCAAAGCTGGCCCAAGGAAGGTTACCTAATTGGGCACCGGTACAGAACGTAACCCTCGGCATCGGTCAGGCACCCATCAGGTTTCCATTTTTGATTAGTACAATTGTGGAAACCATTTCAGGGCCAAATCAGGATAACAGAGTTAAAGCCATTTATGATGGAAATGGGCTAGGATTAGTTCGATCTTACGAGCGTCGCGATAGCCTAATGGTCAAGGTGTTAGGATACTTCAATAGGTGCGGTGTTCGATTCTCAATGACGGCGAATTTTTCTAATGAAAATTTATTAGGCGAATAAAAATAGACACGTCCTGTGAATGCCAATTATTAAAATATAAAGAAAATTCTCAGTTTACCAACAATGTCAGTAATTTTTATTAATCTTTCCTCTCCTTGTGGATAACTAATAAGGTCCCAATTGGGCCCCGATTTGGTTCCAATTTGGATCCTCATTGGGCCCTCATACGGTAGTTCGAGGAGCAATGTGAAGCCTCGTACCGTGCAGGCGTGTAGGCGAACCCAGCTACCACTTGCCGAAACAAATGGTACCTGAAGAAGCACCTACACGCGCAATCGGGGGACAAACACATCGCTACTTAATGTACGAAACACCATGTAACAGCTGAACAGATCTGCTTATTACACGTATCCAGCGTTAGCGATCAATGCTCAGCTTATGCCATTACTAGCACACACTTCCATTGGGCCCTCATACATACCAAGCTTTACGAACTGGTACGGCGCCCTATTTGGAGACCAAATCGGTGCCCGATTTGGAAACGTGGAAAACGAATCAGGGCCACATCTAGTTCCATGCTGAATTTCTACTTGGGAATGCTTCATTGAATCCTTTTTCTTTTCAGCCACGTGAACATTTACATTACACGGAAAAAATTTTTCGGTGAGAACTAGTAGAAATTTATGAAGGATACCTAAAAATTCTAGCTGCTATTGGAACAAGTAGAAATTTTATATATAACACTTAAACAAATTTTGTTACGGTTATCTTATTGAAACAGTAAAGCCGTTTAGGTGTCATTACCAAAAATTTTAGATGGAGTAGTAAGACATCATAATTCAACATCATGCTATTTGGCAGCTACGATACTAACCTTATTTATTATGTCAACAGAAACACCAAAATATATTGGACATCGATAATTTAATGTGGAAAATAATTAAAAAAATTTGAAAGAAACTAATCAATAAGAATTTGTTTTTTTGTCTTTTATTAACGTCTATTGTATTTTATTTGTTTAAAATCGACAACATTTACTAGGTTAAAAGTGACAACTTAAACAAACCACTTACACTCGCTAACACATACACATACGTAGTGGCGCTAGTGTTTTGTTCACTTTGACGAACCATTTACCTGCGAGTAATAAAAATTTAGGTGATTCACCTAAAAATTATTTTTCACTCAAATATAAGCAAATGTATTTTGTTTTCATATAATTTTTTTTTTCAAAACTCACGAATATATTATGTATTATTCCAAAATGTTGCAGATAAATAATTTATTTGTGATTGCTGTACAAATATTTTTATAATATACAAATTTTATTTCTATTTTAAATAGAAATAGCCATATATATATTTAGGTATAAATCACATGCCATTTTTTTCCGTGTACTTGTAGTAGAAAAAGATTTTGCACAAATGTAGGAAATATACAAGGGGTAGAAATAGGAGACAAGGAAGAGAACATGGTGACACAGGTTGAAGAAGAAGAATATGAAGATGAAACTGAAATATTGGTTGAAGAAACAACAGCAGTAAAAGAAAAACAAGAGGCCAAAGAATGGCAGGAAGAAATGTTACATGTAAAAGAAGGTGAAGCAGTAACAAACATTACATTATCATTTATGGAAGCAGTTAAATGCAGCTTAAAATGAGTAAAACGAGTGACGAACCGCAGTAAAGATGTTTCTTACAAATCCAACAATAACAAAGAGTAATATCGTTCGGAATTTCGCGTATCCATGATTTAAAACAAGAATCATTAAGCCATCTACGCGCAAAAGTTACTTTATGCTTCTTTTCATGGTTTTCACTCTCCGCTGTAGTCATTTTTTTGAAGAAAAATAAATTAAAATAAAGCAAGATGACAATGCTAAACGCAATAAACGATAATGCTAAAAAAAGACAGAAGCAGACAGCAACAAACGGATACAATTATTTAAATGCAAGCTAAAAGCATATATTTATAAGCTAAAAAAAGAATAAAAAGCAATAATAACTGCTGCCAACAAAATACAATTTAATAATCGTCAATAAAACATAAATAATCATGTAATATATAATAATTAATTGCAAAGCAAACCTAGATACCGGCTGGCAAAAGGGTTATGAAAAACATTAAAACAATTGACGATCATTTATCGCCAATTCGATATTCGATTATTGCTAACAGATTGGGGTTTTTCATAAGAAGAAAAAGAAGAGGAAAAAGAAGAGGATATCTCCGAAAATATCAACTTTAGGTTGGTGCTCCAAAGGACCAATATTACTTCCAACGATATCCTGAACCTATATCGTTAGTTTAGTTAGATTTTAAAGAAACAGATTAATTCGATTTGTTCAATTTTTGAGGGTTACGCCTCACCGCCATTTATGTTATTAAAATTCATTAAAATCTAACTAAACTAACACACTTGGTCCAGGACATCGTTGGGAGCATTTTTGATCCTTTGGAGCATATCCCTAAAGTCGATACTTTCAGAGTTATGAGCGACACAGTGCGCCCAACTCTACCCAGACGCGCTCCCAGGGACCGTTTAGTTTTTTGGCCATATCTTTTGAATGGTAAGAGAGCGACATTTGATCCTTTTTTTATTGCAAAACGCAACGATTTCATGTATAAAAACCTTACTT
>JABFPN010006883.1:0-10988 GCA_022817305.1 Leptoteleia sp. ZL-2020 | reverse complement strand
TTATTAAGAAAGAAACGCCACTTACACGAATTGGCTGAAAAAGAAAAGAAGAAACAGAACAAGAAAATTGAAAGACAAAACTTGAAAAATAAGAAACAAGAAATTAAAAATTAAATTTTATTTCGTATATATAAAATGTATATATATTTGTATATATTTGCACTTTCTGTAGTTTTTTATTGGAATAATACAAATTAAATAAAATTGTTGTTAAGTTTATATATCTATTTATTATTTTTTCTTAACATTAATTATTTACGTTACAAAAAATAATTTTATAATAATTAAGCTTACTAATACTTCCTTTTATATCATCCAATGCCCTATGCACATTTTTATAAACATGTCTTGCATTTTGTAAATTTCAAGAACCATTTATTCCTCTTAATTTATTTCCCAATAATCCAGACAAACGTCTAAGATACTGCGCCAGAATCTTTTTTCTTTACATAATATTTTTTATATAAATCTTTATTTTTTTTATTAGATTTTATTAGACATTTAGATTTATTAGATATATAGATATTAGATTTATTAGATAGAATATATATTAGAAAAAAAAACTATATGAGACAAATAAAGTCAAAATATTTCAGAGAAATAAATTTTAAGCACACTTGACGGTAATTATATATATCGTACATGACGGTAAAATGAATAGTCGTTTATTGAATTATTTTTTATTTGAAAATAATTCTTGAGGAAATAATAAGTAAAGGATTAATAAAGAATCCGTTTTGAAATTTGTGCGGGAGATTTTAGTTCTTCCGTAGGGGACCAAAGATGTCACTGTAAGCAAAAGGCCGTAGTAGTAGGCGTAAATGGTAGTCTGTCTCTGTCAGTCTGTATCTCCTGCTGTTCTGCAAATCATATCCACGTGTTTCTGTCATGTGTATATAACGCTGAAAATTGTGGTAACTTCTGAACTGCTTTAAAGAAAATACTTTAATTATATTTATTTTATACTTTATGAAGTATGACTGTTTATCACGACGAAATTGAAATCGAAGATTTTGAATACGACGAAGACGACGACATTTATTACTACCCTTGTCCTTGCGGTGATCAATTTCAAATATCAAAAGCCGATTTATTGAATGGTGAGGAAGAAGCTACCTGTCCCTCATGTTCTTTAGTTGTTAAAGTTATTTATGATAAGGAGGCATTCATAGCACAATCTGAACAAGTTAAAGGGAATTGTAAACAGGAATCTGGAAAATTAATTGCTCAGTGAGGTAAATTACAATTTCCACTTGCAAAATAAGTTTTAAATGATCAATTTTTTATTGCCTGCTTTCAAAATTGTTATTATTAAATTGCTGTTAAATAATTATAGTTAATTACGGAATGTTAAAATATATTTTGTTATTTTCAATTTCAGTTATAAAAATTAACTGAAAAATGGCTGGTCGAGGAAGAGGTTGGGCAGGACGGTCTACTACGTCTTTCAATACTGAACAGCTAGGAGTTTCAAAAGGAGATCTATCGTTTGTTCATCAACCACCACCAAAATTTCCACCTTTAGAATATAAGCCATTACCCTTTACAATGACAAAGGAACTTAATTATATGATGGAATTGAAACGAGATTTTGTGGAGTATATGAGAGAATCAAAATACAATGTTGCTCCGCTTGTAGTTAAAAAAGATATCGAAAGGTATTCAGATCGATATCAATACTTGGATGGATCTGATAAAAAAAATTATGAAACCATGTACAATTGGAATAGATTACCCCATGAACTTAAACCCACAGTAAGTAAAAGAAAAGGTAAATTATCAAATACTGAGAAAAAGAAAAAGAAGGTGAAATTAAATGACATAAGTGAAGATAAGAAATTTGAGGAATTAGAAAAAAAAGAAATTGATCAAGGCAGTGATGCTGAAGATGATAAGGATGATGATGATAATGATGATGAGAAAGATATGAATAAGCAATTAGATGGCGATGAAGATGAGGTTGATGATGAAATGGATGAAGGAACAGATTATGTCAACAGCTATTTTGATAATGGTGAGGGGTATGATGATGAAGATGATAACATGGATGATGGTCCAATATACTGAATTGCCTTTTTGTATTTATCAAAATACAATTTTTGTATGTCAGTATGTGTACAAAACTAAAAATCTTAATTTTATAATGAATAAAATATTTTAAATATAAATTCTTTGTTTTCACTTTATGTACCTCTGAAAAATTGTACTTCTTTGAATGTTATATACATGGCCAGTACGAGTATCAAAATACACAAAACAATAAAAGTCCAGATTATAGAAAATATAAACAGTATATATTAACTGTGTATGTACATTATAATTCTCCAAAAAATCATTTACAATCTAGAAGTCATGTAAATTAAATAATCCTCTATTACCATAAATACAGGAATTAAGTAAAATTCAAACAAATGTGTCGAAGTCGATTGTAATGATTTATGACATTAATACTGTCGTCATGAATATTAGACAAATTCTTTCATAAAATTGCTTTCTATTTATTTCATTCGTATATTGTTAACATTAATAGCTAAATACTAGTAAAATATATTATTAACTGTAAGATTTCAATTTGAACTTCCCTCCGTGCGCCATATTGATACTAAATTTATCATCTTGTATTTTGTCTTTCTATTGTTGGTCAGCTGATATTTCTGATAATAGTCTCATTTACCTCATTTGTTCTGTCTGTGTGTAATTGTTGTGCAATTTAATGTTTTTCCTTTTCTCTGGTGTTTTATTTATGATACAATGAAAGGAAACGGATACAGTCGAACAGGTTTTTATTATAAAATTATATTGCATTGATGCAGATTTGTTGAAATTCTTTGTTCAAAGCAATTTTTCAAATTACTTCCAAGTGTCTTAGTTCTCTGTGATTTTGTAATGTTGATATGCATTCTATTAACAAAGAATATCTCATTTCAAAAATTAATATTGTTAAAAGTATAAAAAATATTAATCTAATATTTTTTATATTACATTACATTAATATTAATGAATAGTAACAAATTATTCATTAATTTCTCTAAACACATTCTTTAAAAAAGGCTGCATTATTTTTTTACATCCATTTTTAAGTTATACAATTTTATGTACAGAAGAAAATAAATTTATGATAATGCATAGAGACAATAATATAATGAGTTAATTAATAAACTGTTATTTAATATGCCAGTGTTTAAATTTTGTTTGCTTGTTTGTTGTTATTCTCTAGTCCATCAAATTATCTATTTATACTTTTAATTTTCTACTTATAGATTAATTTCTACTTATAATTAGTTAATCAAATTTTATATCTTGTAACTGAAAATTCTGATTTATCAATAAGTTTGTAAAAGTTATAATATGTTTTATTTTTATATACATATTTGTAATTTCATTATGATATATCAGTTCAACACAATCTGTTTATAATATAAGCAGAGGTATTTTGAAACTTTGAATACTACAAACATATAATTCATGAAAATTAGTTATTCTTTTAATTCTACTCCTTTATCAAAGAAATTGAAAATAATTTTCCATTTTTAACAGAATACGACAATTGTATAAACACATTATAAAAAGAAGTCTTACATGACTAAATATACAATATATATATTGTGAAGATGGTTGAAGAGTTAAGTCAGAAATATTTAAGTCTTCTTCAACGATTAAATATGCGGGTTAATGATGATCTTAATGGTAAGTTTTATTATATTTACTTAGTATATAATTGTATACATGCTTTTAATTTAATTTAATATAATAAAGTTCTATCTCTAATTAGAAGAAACCTTCATTTACTTTGCACATATTAGACAAAAAATACTCAAAATTAAACTTGTAATTAATGTTCAGGTAATTTTATTTATCTGATTATCAGATAACTTTACCAAAATTAAAAACCATAGCAATTATTTGTTTCAATAATGTAAATTTAAGTATATAAATTGTAAAAAAACATTCCTATGTATATTCAATTTACATATTATTCATATGTATTACATTACTTATAAATCATTTAAATGAATAAATTAATAAATCATATTTTCACTTTAATCATATTATAATTAAAAATTTGATTTAATTATATGAGAATTATATTTTTTTCTTTTCATAGATGATCATATTGACCCAATGCAAATATTTCATACACATACATCAGATGGCATTCCTATTCGAAAATTATTTGTTGCAAATCTTGCGGAAAGAGTAAGTATTTAAAATGTTTCATAATAGTTTAATTAAAGATTTACTAAATTAATGAGTAACAAATATTTCAGACAACTTACAGAGATATAGATAAAATTTTTTCTAAATATGGAAAAATTGATAGCTGTTATTTAAAACGAAACACTAACAGAAGTAATTATGCTTTTGTAACATTTAATGATCCAAACGATGCTCTCAAGTAAGTATGTTTGATAACAAATGAACGTTATCACACGTTATTAAATATAACTTTGAAACCAATTCTAAACAGTAAAATATTGTTTCTCTTTGTTGTTGAAGTCAACAAATTATGACTGATTTTATTTTCTAGAGCTAGATGGGATGGATATAGAAAAGAAATTCAATTGCATAATCGTGATCTGAGAGTGCTTTCTGCTGATTCTTGGCATCAACCTGATAGCATAGAATGTCAAAATAAAGTAGCCCAGCTGAAATGTAAAACGCCAACGGCAGATGAATTTATGACACGGGACCAAGAAGAAGATCAATCATTAATTAGTAGATTAAACGATGATTGCTTAATGCATATATTTCAGTTTTTACCCATCCTTGATAGAGTACGAATTGAAAGAGGTAAGATCATTGTTAAAAATTATGTATAGAACGTATAAATACATATTAAAACATACAAAAACGTAGACACTAAATGGATAGCAACATTTTATATTTTGTACAATATAATATAAAAAAACTATTTTATAATACTGCTTGTGCTACGAGCTGCTTTTAATAAATTAAAACACTCTTTCATTTACAGTTTGCAAAAGATGGCGCACAGTTAGTTTGAATTCATGGCATAGTTGTCGCAAATTAAACGTTTCTTCGTTATCGCAACAATATATTTTTCCTATTGATACACCTAGCCTCAGAAAAGTTTTACTCAGATGTGGCCAATTCTTAACTAATATTTCTTGTTTTGAAAAAACTTTTGATATGAGTCAAAGTACAGTTACTATAATAACTAAACTATGTCCTAATATTCAAAAGATAGATATAAATGGAATCACTGTAACACCTTCCGGAATCTCTTCCTTAACTAGAGCTTATTCTGAATTAACTGAACTGAAATTAGGTGCATGTACCTATTGTTGTGATAGTGACTTGAAAAAACTGTTCCAAAATAATCCTAAATTGAAGAAATTAGAAATAACAAATAATCAAATCAAAGGGACTTCTTTAATCTCGCTGCCAAATACGATTGAACAACTTATTTTCCGCTATTGCAATGATATTTTATCTGGTCATTTTTGTGAAGTAAGTATTTTGATGTGAATTGAAGAATAAAATCTTTAGATATATATATCATTCCGTTCATTTTAACTAAAAAAAGTTTTTCAGGCCATTCAAAGACTGCACAAATTGAAAAGTTTAAGAGTAACGTATTGTTCAAGTATGTTAAATGATTATGCTTTAAAAGAACTGAGCAAATGTCCAGAAATAAGGAGTTTAGTTTTTACTGGACCTTTTCCTTTATTAAGTCAAGAAGGATTCAGTAATATTGCAGGGATGACTAATTTGAAGGAGTTAAATATTGAAGAGTGTATTGATCTAGCAACAGACACATTTCTCTTAGGAATGACATCACACTGTGTAAATCTTACCAGTCTCAACATCACCAGTAAGAAATATAACTTATTCACACACATGGAATTGTCATTTTAATTTACTTTAAAATCTTTTATTCAACAGAAAATGAAATATAACAATAATACATTCTTAAAAAGTAAAACTCAACGATAATTTGCAGTTGTTAGAAAATGAATTTTCATATGAATGGATTTGTAAGCAAACAATTTTAATAAATTAAAGAATTTGTTATGCTTATTAAAAAAAAAATTTAAAGATAGCGTGTCCTGCCAGGGTACGCAACATTTATTTAGTGATAATAAAATATTAATGTATTTTATAGGATGTGAGATGATTACAGGAGATGGCATCTCTAAAATATTTTCCTTGCCAAATCTTCAACATCTAGATATGGGATATCTGTTAATTACAGAATTTACTGTAAACAAAAGTAATACTCCACTGAAACTCAAAACATTAAATTGCGAATACAACTACAATCTCACAGATAAAAGCATTTGCACTGTGATTGAATCAGCGCCATGCTTAGAATTACTGGTCCTTAATTTTTGCATTCGAATGACAAACGAAGTACTTCAGGTTGCAATAAATTGTACAAAGAAACGTACAAATGATATTTTATTGAAACTTGAAGCACGCGATACGCCTATAGTTAGGTCAGCAATTAAGGAAATATCTCCTCTTTTGCATGTTGTTAAAATAACTTCCTCTCATTATACTGAACAAGAGAGACTTAAGGTGAAATGTCATTCGTTGGCCACCTCAGAATGAATATAATCTCCTTAATAATACATATCTTTAAATATATTGTAAAATATGAATTAATTTAAGAAAAACGCAACGTACGTCAATAGTTGAACAAATTTAGAATTTTTTTCATTAAGTTTTACGTTTTGCAACTTCTCAGAAAGAGAAATAGTTTCTTCTCAGAAAGCTATTTTTTAAAATAGTTTACTTTTTTATAATAGCTTACTGAGAATAATAGCAATATATAAAAACGAATTTAACGAATTCTAAACTTGTTTAACTGTTGATGTAATAAGGAAGTTATGTTCATTCTGTATTTGCCAATGAGTGACATTTCATTTTAAATTTATTGATATTTTAATATAGTTAAATTATTTATTTATGGATTATTTATTATGGAAGGTACTGTCGATAAATGTTGATAAAACGACGACCAATTTTATCCGAACTAGTGCCTTCTATTTAACTTTACATTATTTAAGGTGATGTTCAAAGTCTGCTGTCAGGGAGTTAATGTCTTTTTAATTTAAAATAATACTAAAATACTAATAATTATTTTGTAGAATAATGACCAGATTGCCATTCTTTAGCACTGGGAGAATATTAATGGCCATAAAAACATAATTTTTTAAAAAGACTGATGAAAAGCGGTGTGAATTAAGATTTTTTACCAACATTTTGATATTTAAAACCAGATCACACACCTTTTTGTTGTATTTCCTTGAAACACAATATTATAATCGACAATACTCTCCTAACGTTGTAGAATGGCGGCCTGGTTATTATATTACAAAATTACATATTATCCATTTCATTTTTATAAACGAAAACATCATAGTCAATAATACAGGGCTATTTATGCTTTAACCATCACCTTAATGTTCCATGATATTATTTTTTGAATATTTATTTATTAACACAAAAAAATTATTTTTTTAATTAATGTTTGTTAATTCAGTTACATTTATCTTGATACTAAATGTATCAGAAGCATTATTGAATATAGTTCCTCTTTACACTGTTTGTTTTTAGTGCCAATAGAAGAGTTTGAATTGTCCAACTAATTTAAATAATAAAAAACTGTAAATAAACATTTTAACTTAACTTAATAATGTATATAAGTTATTGAAAAGAAATGAATCGTTCAAAGTAATATTATATTTGAAGAGTTTAAAGTCATCTTATACTTGAACAATTATTGAAATGCAACGTTTCGGTCCTTGGAGATAGGACCCTCTTCAAGCAAATTAAAACGTCATATTTATATATTTATTTTATTTTATTACTGTTAAAGTATAAGTTGACTTCAAACTCTTCATTTTTGTATATAAGTTACGTATACACCAAGTAAAAGTTGCAATTTCAATGATAAAACCTTGTAAAAGAAATTGTATATTTTAACATTTTAAATAATAAATTCAAATAATCATTGCCATTACTAATTATTATTAATTAATATAAATACAACGAAAAATAAATATTTTACATTAATTTTCAAATTGTAATTTTAAAAATAGTGAAAATAAAGTGGATAATAAAGTTTTAATCTAAATGATTCCAACTGATTTTTAGTCTGAGTGAAATACCAGCAATGGTGCATTGGTAATGTAGTTCCAATTATTGTGTAGAGCTACCACCACTCCAATATTATAACTAAATTACCAGTGCTCCGTTGTTGGTATTTCTCAACCATTTTACAAACAAATTTTATCCTAAAGTATTTATAATTTTGATTGAATAATGACTAGCTTTATTTCATTTGTTATAAGTATAATTTTATTTTCATATTCAATTAAAAATAATTAATATAATTAAATTTGTATATAATAAAATATAACAACAAAATACAAATTCTTGTTATTTTATATTTATGTTTTCAAAAATTTATTTAAATACCAATCATGATTAGTCATTGTAGCTAGAAGACCAGAACTCAGTACTTTTGCATCATCAGCTCCAAAAGATATTTCTTCTGAATTAAACAATGAAGACATTTTACCACCTAAAGCCCTGTTTAAGCAGAGGAAATAATTATATATATAATATAATAAATAATAATATAAATGTGTATAAAGTTGCGTTTAAGGACAGCTTTACTAATAAAGTGTCGCTTTCGCGATTTAAAGTTGCATTTGAGGACGCTCCTGACCAATATAATCCTGGACTCAAAATAATAAGTTTAGTTTGATATTTAAATATAAATGCCTTGAATTTTGGATTTGTAAACGTTGAATTTCCTTCTTAAATTTGAAAATTATTTGAATTTTAAATCTTCAGTAAAGTATCAAGACAGCAAAAAATGGGGCAGACCTCAAATGGAATGTTGGATGTAATTTTCCATGTACCTTAAAATAGCAGCTCCTGCACAAATATCCCACTTTTTTATTGAACTGATATGTACATAAGCAGTTGCATTACCAAATATAACTTCCAATACTTTATATCCTATAACAATTAAAACATTTTAATATGCATATATTGTGAAGCTTTATTCCTAACAATTCTCAAAGAAAACATTGCATTAAAATCTTTTTAAATTTAAAATTTTGAATATTTTCCTCCATTGGGGTATGTAAATTCACATATATTATTGTTTTCTCGAAAACAACATATAAAATTCATATAAAACATGTTTTTATACATTTTTGAATTTCTAACATTTGTTTGAAATTAAGTTAGTAACAATGAACGAAATGTTAGAAAAATTATTTTCATAAAGGTATTTCCCTTACAACGTTGATTTTACAACATTAACTACTTGACATACATTTGCTTTTTCCAGGCCACAAAAGGTTGCAACTTTAAAATAAATATACTTGAGATACATTTGCTTCATTAAAGTAAGTTAATGCAAATAAATACCTGCACCAGCCGCTGATATAACTTTTATATTATCTCCTAATGCAGTTTTAGAAGCATTTATAATAGCTCCAGGATGAGATAAAGAAACTATTAATACTGGCATTGTTGTATCATCTTTTTTCTTTAAATAAAACAAATGTTTATTCAATATTTACTGAACTGTCAAAAATAAATATTTTTATATAGATTATAAAAAATTATATAAAAAAAAACAAGAATAACTTACTATTTGTTTTTGTTTAAGATTATTTGAGATTTCATGATCGACCCAAGCCCAATAAGTTGCCTTGGGTTTAAATGGTTTATGTATAACTCCAATTATAGGTTTTCCTTTGTAAGCTACACAAACCATTGTTGTCACATATTGTAACAAATTTTCTGAAATTCGTTATTTGTTTATGAGTATGTAAATTTTCTTTTATGAAACAGATTAGGTAAAATTAATTGACTTTTACCAGTAAATTCTTTAGTTGCATCTAATGGATCTATCCACACTGTAATATCTTCAATATTTACCCTGACATCATCTAAACTTTGTAAATTATTATTGTAAGACTTAATATTATTTATATCTTTATAATCACAGCCTACTGATTCTTCTTCAGAAATAACAGTCATTGCTGGGAATGCATTCATTAATGATTCGTACATTGCACAATGAGATCTATAATCAGCTTCTGTTACTGGATCATTTATACCTAAAAGTATTTAATTGACTAATCCATAATATATACATTCTTACAAACAATAACAAAGCAATACAAAAAATATACACATAACCTAACAATACTTTAAAATAGTGCTTTACCCTCTTTTGTTTTTCCTTTACTATGCACAATGAAATTTGAATTTTCATGAACATTCACAACCTGCAAGCCTCCAATTTCAGAAGCTATAATTGTACTATCCAACAAGTCTTTTAAAGAAATTGTTTTTTTATCGGAAGGTTCTGTTTTACGTGTGTTATATAAATATAAAAGAATAATAATCCCTGCAAATAAACAAATCGCCAATTTTCGAAAACGAATACCAATACCAATTCCTACATACATGATATAGGTACGAATAAACTTGTTCTAATTGCATTAAAGCTTTTCTTCTAAATAATAATTTGGTAAAAATCGTGTTCGGCGACAGATTCGAGCAAGTCGCAAATGTCAAAATCAAGCCATTTAAGCTATATGCTAGAGACTTTACATACTACACAACTGATCGATCAATCGACGAAAACTTTACCAACATTACAATTATAAAACATGTGGGAAAAAATCACATAAAATAGGATGCTACGTTCAGAATCATGTGTTCTAAAATTCATTTAATTTCAAAATCGTAAAAAAGACTTTATTTCATGAACTTTTTATCTGGAACGGTATTACGCTCTCGCTTAAATCTCGTTCCATTCAAATCTCATTTCAATTTCGCTTCCATCTAATTTCAATCTCGATTAAGGTGATGTATCAAGTCTGCAGTCACGGAGCTAGTGTCTTTTGTAATCAAAATTTAAATAATTTATATTTTATGATCTGCGGACCAGAGCGCTATTCTATGGACACGGGAGTATAATTATATTC
>JABFPN010006882.1:0-10991 GCA_022817305.1 Leptoteleia sp. ZL-2020 | reverse complement strand
TTGTAGGTGTGCACGGACGTAATCTGACATGTAATCGTAATTTCAATTTGAGCATCATGAAGAGGAAAGTTTTCTCAACAAAATGAAAAAAAATTTCATCCCGTTACGTTAATTTTTAAGGAAGATACGTTAAATTTAAAATGGGTCTGCAAATGGTGTCGGTTTTGGGTATTGTACCGCCAACATTAGCGTTAACCAATGTGCATCACGAGGAGGTTGTTGGTCGGAATTTGCACATCATTTGGCCCTGATCGGCCAAAATTTTGGCCAAAATCGGCCCATTTTAGGGCCAAATGACGTGCAAAATCCGACCAACAACCTCCAAGTGGTGCACATTGGTTGACGCTAATGTCGGTACAATACCAAAAACAGACTTAATTATCTTCCTTAAAAATTAACGTAACGGGATGAAATTTTTTTTCATTTTGTTGAGAAAACTTTCCTCTTCATGATGCTCGAATTGAAATTACGATTACATGTCAGATTACGTCCGTGCACACCTACAAACTTTGAAAATTTTCTGTAAAAAACATGTTTTTCATTTTCAGTGGCATGGAGTGGGGCAAAGAGGGGGATTTAAAATTTGTGATATGCACCTTAAAGAGAAAGCTCCAACCTTCAAAATGTAGAAAAAAAAAGTAAATCCGATGAAAATTAACGAAGTTATTGCAGTTTGAAAATTGTTAATTTTTCATCGGCGCAAAGTGGCCTTTTTTTTTTTTTTGCTTAGTGTAGTTTTTTCGCGTAAAAAGAGTGGCTTATCATTCCAACATTTTTAATATTATTCAATGAAAATAAATTAAAACACTTTAAAGCGTAGCCTTTGTTACATTTTTTAGTGCAGGTGTCGCCATCTGGATATCGTTTAAATCGCGAAATATATGGAGCCGTATTTCGAACATCGACACGCGACACCATGATTTTTTAGCGTGGCATCATTGTTTTACTTGTATGTATGTATGTATGTGTATGTGTGTATGTATGTATGTGTATGATGTAGCATTGCCAACCTACAAATAATGGTGGCGCGTGTCATGTGCGTGTGTCGATGTTCGAAATACGGCTCATGATCTCTTTTCCATGGTGTATAAAAAAGGAAGACACAAATACCACTTTTAATGACAATTGATAAACCAATGAAAATCGGTTGACGTATTTGCTTTTTGAAATGTTGTTTCAACGGTCCTGACTGTCAATAAATGCCGATCGTTCTTTTGAAATTAAAGACAAGTTATAAAGTAAAATGGATAAAATGACGTTGAAAACGAAAACTATGCGGAAAATATTAGAACGTATCGAGGATCAAGTAATAAATACTTTTATCATTTAATGCGAATGAATTAATTTTACAATTTATATAGGAGTATTGTAATTTAACGTATCATACTTGTAACGACGGATTTTTAACATTTTGAGAATTAATTGCTATCATTTTTTTTTCTTTTCTTTGCAACGAAATGATTTCAGGCATCAAAATATCAGCAATTGCCAGAACAAGATACATCAAAAGTACCTGATTTGATCTTACTGAAATCTGTATTATTTAATCAGATGGAAATTATGATCAACAAATTTCATAATACTGACGAAGATGGGGGTGACGATTATCAAGAGATCAAAAAGGAAGCTATGAAGATTATAGAAAACTTTTGTTCAATGACATTTAACAATAACGTAAGGTTTGATTGTGATTGTATTGCTTATGATAAAAAAATAGTTCTTGTCTCTTGGCTTTTTCATTTTTATTGTTTTGGAGAAAAAAAATTATGCTTTATACCACTATTAAGATTACGAATTCTTATTTCATTTTCTTAAACTCTAAATGATTTTATAATCTAATTTTGTTTCTTTACACTTGTAAAAAAGAATTCTGAAAAATGCTGAAAAATGTTGAATGAAAAATGCTACAAAACGCTGAAAAATGCTAAAATTGGGACTTTTCAGCATTTTTCAGTTTTTTTTTTCAGTATTTTTCAGCAAATTATTTCCGCCAGGGTATATGTTTGTATTTTATTTAATACTGGATAATGCTTTTTTATTTTATTTTTAAACAACACAAATCTATATATATAATAAAAAAAAGTAAAAGAACTGATTTCATATAACACAAATCTTATTCTATGTAAAATTAAAGTCCAATAATAAATAAGATTTATTATTTTATATATTTTTGCAGACCGAACAACTTGACCAAAATTCATGCAAAGTTCTGGATCTTATGGAAAACTTTGTAACATCTTTAAAAAAACTTGAAGATTTAGAATGTGTTCCTCTGAAGCAAGCTCTCCAAGAATGCTTAGAATATATCAAGGAAATGGGTTCTGTAAATGAAATAGAAGATTTTCGAAATATTAAGGTTGCACCTCTTAACTTTATCTTGAATTAATTAAAGTAAAAAGTACTTTTTAATAATAAAAATAAGTTGTGTAATATTTTGTAATATATTAGTTTCTTTTTATAGTTTTTAAATATTAATTTCAACTGTTATAAAGAAAACACTGTTTCACAGGAACTGGGAACTTTTATATTAGATACATTTGGCCCATTGCAAATTTATAGAAAAAACTTATCTTCGCCACTCTTAGCGGATAAAATTGCACTTTATTCTCGTCAGTTGTACATAATTTTCAGTATGCTTGTTCAACTGATTCAGGAACAACACGAATTAAAGGCTCCAATTTATGTAAGACCATAAATATGTATGGGACTGAAGAACAAAACATTTATAAACTGCAAAAACAATACAATTTGTTTTTGTATTTATGAGACTTTTCAAATGTTTGTTTTTCATTATTCATTTTAAAAACGTTCCATTCTTCAATTCCATTAAATATTCATATTTATATATAGTCAACTAATATTTGAAATGTTAAATAATTATTTACAAAAGGATTAAATTTTAGAACAGCAAAAAGTACATTTGCGACCGTATGTGTTTTTGCTTTAAAATGATAATAAAAACATTGGACGATCCAAACCCATCTAAAAGTGAAGAAAATTTTGAAATTGAGAACCATTTTGTGTATCGGTAAGCTATAATTTTTAGTTACAATCAATGAAACATTAATAATTATATTATATTACATATACAATATAATATTTCTCAGGATGGATTTAGTTCTTGACATACTATCTGAAATGACAAAGAAGACTCCACAAGAACAATTGAAACAGTGCAATGTATTGTGGCTGAAAATTGAAGATGTCTTTTCCCATGCAATGGCTATTGCTCAAGTGTGTGAATTATACAATTTTAATGCGATCACTGGAATTTGTCAAACAATAATAAGTGAATATGAAAAATTAAAAATCCAACTGCAATTTGAACCACCTGACACAATGTTTATTAGTTTATTTAAGGACACTTTAAATGATGCTCTGTATCAGTTAGAGCATAGAATCAACGTATCTATGTTGTCTTTGGTAATGGAGACATTTAGTGACCCATATAATTCTTTAAAAAAACTCGTTAAAACCTGCGGAAATGGAATCGATGCTGAAAAAAGATCCACCAGCGACTTAAATGACGTTACAGAAGAGTTTGATCAAACAACCGACAAAACTATACAAATTGGATTATTTGCTATTGCTTGCTGTAGAAATAATAACAGTAATTAATTATCATATAAATCATTTACAGAATATTTTATATTAATATCTAGTGAAGATACTATTAGTCATAATTGAAATTAATTATTTATGATAATAAATACAAATAATAATTGTTTAACTTGTATTATAGGGGTAAACATAATTCGAAGTTGTTTGGCTAGCTTTGAATCTCTTGAAACTGAACTTATTCCTGCAGTTGGTGCTTTCTATCTTCATCCGGATAATAAAGAATTAAGAACAAGTGTCAAACTTTTAACTGAGCAATGGCAAAAAGAGTTAACTGTATTCCATCGAACAATTTACTTGATTATTGATTCTGCGGCATATTGTCAGGCTAGTATTTCTTATTATAACATTAATTAATCTATACCATGTTCATACATATATATATATATATACATGTTTGTAACGAGTACACAGAAACTGCCCTGTTTCCATCCTGTTAAGAAGAAGGAAACCTGCTGATTATAGACATGGACGGAATCTTGCTGGTTACCAAGGAGAACAGAAATAGGGCACTCTCCTCTCGGTGCATAATATACTATTTTTGACTTATCTTGAACATCTCACTCTAGCAGTTCCCCGGCCATAGAAAAAACAAAAAAAAAAACAAAAAAAAATAATATACCATTTTTGTTTAATATGTCGATCTTGTATTACTTAGTTTTAATTGTTGTAGGTTGTTTTTGATGATTTGCAAAACAGAACAACAAAAATGTCTGACTGTTTAGATAATCTTAAAGGTGTAACACAGATGCAAGTACAAGCAATAGTAAAAAGAGCATTATCACTTACCAATCAAATATCAGCTACCATTGATGATATTGGAAGGGAGAACATTGCTGAGAAGACAATTAAATTGAATCAGGAGTTAAAAGCTGGTATAATAACTTGATTTAAAATTTATAGTTATATCAGGATGAATAGTTTAATAAATACAAATTACAAAACTTTTAATGCGAATTTACATTTTTTTTTATTTTATTCATATGATAGCTATTTACGAAGCAAATGCTGCATCGAAAATGTTATTACAAGAGAATGCACCAGAGGCTCATCAGCTCCGAGTTATTAAACGTTGCGAACTCATCCTAAATGTGATCAAGAAATTGCTACCAGACCTAAATGTTATTATGAATACATCAGTCCCTTTGAACACATCTTATATAAAAAGCACTCGCCGTGAGAATTATTTGTCGAAATGTATGTTCACGTTTCAATATATTTTATCAATATGTTAAACATTTAAAAGTACTTACATTAAAAGATTTTTTTCATTTTACAGTGCCAAGTTTAAGTTTTCCTTCAAACATTTATGAACTTCCACTTGATCAAAAAACAGTATCATATGTTCGAACTCCTTATACTGGTATATATGATTAATATAAACATTTGCGTAATTTAAATTATATATTTAAATTATAATACATTGATTCTTTTACAGTGAAAAGTTGCAAAACAATGTTGTCATTACAGCCAGCAAATAGCATTGCTAAAACGCAAACAGAATTGTCTTCTTTGATTCCATATATAAAAAAAGGTCGTACAATGAGAACTGAACATTCAATTATGTACAAAACTCCTTTAAAATCAGAGTTATATGACAACAATGGCACAAGAGATTTATCGTGTATTAGGCAGCATCTTTTCAGTAGAGAAAATTTTCATCGAAACAGTGAAATAAACCTCAGTAATGAGAGTATGGATTTAACGAGTAAGAAATATAACTTCTTTGGTGGTAATCTTTTAATAATGACAACGTACAATCATAATTTTCTTACACATTTTTAACTTTTAATAGGTATTTTGGATAAAGTGTCAAACTTATGTGACACAAGTTCAAAACTTTGCAAAGCACCTACGTACACCAATATTTCAACACAAAATGAAGCAAAGTCTGAAAAATCTGTAAAATTTGTTGACTTATCCTTAGTTGGTGGCGGTGGTGATGCTCCAGCTGTTATTGAAACATCATAAAATAATATATACTGAAATCAACTTTTTTAAATTGTGTTTTTTTCAGAATTTTTCTTTAGTTGTAATAATGTGTACATTTATTTATTACGTGGTATTTTGGGGATTATGATAATTAATTCCATACCATGTAACGAAATTTAATAGAATTTACTAATTGTTAAGCAGATGATAATTTTAGATTGTATCGTTTAAAAGTTTATTGTTTAATTTATGATTTATAAAATAAAAATATGAAATTATACCGTTTCTTTTATTATGTTTTAAATAATTATATTCTAAATTATAATTACAATTTACTGCATGTGTTTACTTTTAAATATTGGTCGAATGTTAAAAGGAGAATATGATTACTGATATAATAATAAAACATTTTTTATGGAGCTGAAGAACGAAATATTTTTGAAATGAAAAAATGTAAACAAAGGCTGATTTATCTTTTATGATATTACTAGCCATATATAATATAATAAAAGGATATGGAAAAGTTGTAGAAAAGTATGGGAGCCTTATTAAGAAATTATGGGAAGATTATAGAAAATCTATAATATTATGGGGAATTTATGGGAAACATACGGAAAATTAACAAAAAGTTATGGATATCTTATGGAAATATTATAGGAATGTAAAGAGTAGTTAAGTTATTAATATGGGAAACTTATGGGAATCATTTAGAAGTATAATGGAAATTTTACGAAAAAATTGTAGGGTTATTATGGAAACGATGAAGAAAAATTATACAAATGTTTCCATAAGTTACTCATAATTTTTCCACAAGATTCGCATAACATTTGCATAATTTTTCTTAATCGTTTCTATAATAACCCTAATCAATATAGATCTACTTCAGTAAATGATAATTTACACGTAAAAGTAATGATAAAGATAAATTTTCTTATTGTTTCTTGTTTACTGATTAATAGTTAAATTCCCCGCCAATGTATAGCGGAGCATGCGTTGTAACAGTTTGGAACGAAAGTGCTCGTCTATCTTTGTTCACATTTCGCGGTGCTTGTTGTGTTGCTCATGTGATCTGCTGTGATCTATAAAGAAGTCTTTATCCACTACGTTTTTTGACATTTGAAACAGAAATCGCCCCATAAATTCTTTAAAAACCTTATAAAATGGGTGCTAGCGCTTTACCAGTTATTATTCTTACTGTATTTTGGGGTATAATTGGAATCGGAGTACCTATTTTTCTTCCAAAAGGCCCGAATCGAGGGTATGTTTTTATTAATTATATTGACTCTTTCAATTTTGGCTTAACATTTCATTTTTATACTATTCATCCATATTTAAAGTGTTTATCCATATCTAAATAAACTTATCATTATTATTTAAAACTGAGATAAATAATATGACTGTTAGGATAAATTCATTTTCTCATTTATCACTTAAAATGTCTATAATTTTCATTTTTAATTAATCATATAATAATATAATGGTATATATTTCAGAGTTTTGCAAGTAGTATTAATGTTAACTGCCTTCACTTGTTGGATGTTGTAAGTATTCTTCATATATTTCTGCATAAGATATAATATATATAACGTGCATGCACAAATTTATTAAATCAATTGATATTAAAATTCATTGACAAATTTTAACAGTGTATATAAATAATTGTAAAGTAACTATTTATTCATCTGTCAATTTATTTATATAATGTTATTTCTTTCATATAAAAGGATTATATTTATTAATTACTAATAAATGTATCTTGTAATTTTTTTTTATAATTTGATTCACATTATATATCTTGCAATTTTTTTTATTAATTCTCTAATTTTTATTATTGTTCCAATGGTATCAGCTGACAAATCATACTAAATATTAAACTAAAATATGTACCTATTAATTTATTTAAATTGCGAGATATTTTTATTTTATTAATTTGTCTATTATTCACTACCAAATTGATATAGTTTAGTTTCTAAACATAACAGGTCACTATAAGTTTAGTTTACTAAAAATTGTCTATTACAATAAATATTATTTATATATTATTATGATAATAAAAATATTTAAATATAATAATAAACTCTTTTTTTCAGCTGGTTATGTTGTTATATGACTCAAATGAATCCATTAATTGGTCCAATTTTGTCCAGAGAAACGATTTTAATAATGCAAAGAGAATGGGTAAAGATTTTTATTTAGAAATTATGTAATTTTAATTTAATTATGAATAGCGGTATTAAAATTTAATTCATATGCTTTGATTTCAGGAACATAACCCTATTACAGATATACCTTCTGCTAAATCCAATTGATCCAATTAATCCAATTGTAAATATGAAAATTATATATATATATAACTATATTTCAATATTGGAAGTATATTATGAAACTGGCATGTTGGCTGGTCAAATACCTTAACATACATTTTCTTTTAGTATATGATAAATTGTAATCTATGTCATATTCAAGTTTTATGCACTTGCTTTAATGTTTATAATCATGCAGTCTACAACAAGAAAAATTATACAATGAAGTTTATTATAATTACTATTAATAATATAGTAAATTGTATTATATATTTTTTCTTAATATATGGCTGGTGTATTATGTAATTGTGATTATCCTGTAAAAATTGGAAATGAATGATGATATTTTAAATTAATCATTTTTTGATTAATTATCATTAAAAAATGATAATTGGAGGTATATATTTGTGTCTATTACTTTCTATTATTCAATTACTAATGAAAATAAATAATTCCTTTATAATAATAAGATTTTTAATTCTTACTGGCATTATTTGTTTTCAATGCACATTACACTGTTTTGATAAATGAACATTAAGAATGGTTGAAATAAAAATGTCTAATTTTTATTTGAAAGATATTATATTTCAGTTTAAACATTTAATTTACTGAATGAAATAGTACGTCTACATTTTACAAAACACAAATTATTGACATTTTGAAATCTATATAATGTTTTAAGAAACTATTTACCTACAAAGTATATTATATATACAAAGTAACAGCCGCTTTAGAAAACATATTACACTGCATTAAAAATTGTTAATAACAATTTAATCAATGTAATTTATGTAAACAAAGCGAATAGTATGTTAAAGTAAGCACTTTAACTTTAAGTCTTCAATTATAATTAAGTTATTTGTTCTATAGTTATTGGATAACAGATTCTGTAAATACAATAAATATTCAATAATAATTAATGAAATTCTCATTATTTTTACACCTTGCGCAACAAACATAATAAACAATAGTTAAATACAAAAAAAAAATTGTAAAAATTAATTTCCCCTGAAATCAAAATATGACAATAAGTAAACTCAAATGTTTTCATAATTAAAATAAAACCCAGTAAATGAGAAATTATTAAAATTTATTCAAATGCACAAATCGTTATTGAAACTCATTAAAATTTATGGAACATGTTAGAAATATGATACGCTTTAAAAAGTTTCAAAAATAAATTATTAAGAATTTTAGAAATATGACATTGATTAAAAAGTTTTAATACACGTTTGTGCATTTGAATAATTTTTAGTACTTTCTCATTTACTGGGTTACACACATTTTATTTTTAAGGTGAATATATTTAATTTCCTTATTTTTATGAAAATATAATAAATCCATAATAAATTGCAGTACAAGAATATTTCACAATATACCCTGGTGGAAATAATTTTGCTGAAAAACTGTCAAAAAGTTCCAATTTTAACACTTTTTCATCATTTTTCAATTTTTTTTTCAATGCTGAAAAATGCTTAAAGAAGCCATTTTCGATAGATTTTCAACAAAGTTTTCGAAAATCTTTCTGCATTTTTCAGTTTCTATCAATGCGGAAAAATGCTGAAAAACGATGAAAAAGTGTTAAAATTGGAACTTTTTAACAGTTTTTCAGCAAAATATTCAGCATTTTCAACACATTGTTGACAAATTTTCAGCATTTTTCAGCAAAATTATTTCCACCAGGGTATTTAAAGAACTTTAATAATTTTTTTAAAATAAAAGAAGAAACATTAAACTTAATTATTTCAGTATTTTACTTTATTTGCAATTATTGTAATTTATATTTCATTTATAATTTACTACAATTTGTGATAAAAAAATGAGCTGTCCTCAATTTGGATTGATATTTACATTGAAGGAATGACTGATATAACAGTTTATAATATTTTGTCATTTCATTCATACAACAAAATGTAATGACACATCAAAATTGTATGCGAAAGCGCACTCTAGTCAGTTGACAGCATATACTTCAAGAACGGAGCGCTCAATGTGCGAAAGCGGTACCAAGAGTACAAGCAGAAAACTGGACGTTTACTCCCGAAATAAAGATGGGTGTAAACGTGGGAACAGTGAAATATTCAAACGCTGATTAAGCAGATGTAAAAAAAGAAAATGAAATAAAAACCATTGCCATAAGAAATGAGTCACTGAAGTCGTTCTAAACTTTTAAATAAACACAATTGAAGATATTAAAGCAAAAGACAGCCAACAAAAGTCGTAAAGACACGAATGCTCCACATTTATGAAATAGCATACAAGTCTCTGACAAATATATGAATGAAAAATAACTTTAAAACTCCAGGACCTCGCTAAAATTGTTATAAACTATTACTACATGTCCCCCAGTAATAGTTTATAACAAAATAGCTCAAATAAAAGTACAAGAGATATACGATTATGTCTTTGGAATAGCTCTGTGCACATTAATTTCACACATATGCACTTGGATAAATGCTTGAAAACGTCAGGGCCTCGCCAAAATTGTGGTAAACTATTACAATATGTCTGACAGTAATACCGCAATAGCAAGGAATATTTCTGGAATCTTCTAAAAATATTTGTTTATGTACTAATATATCGTCCAGAAATATTCGGGAATATTTTAAAATTTATCTGCTTTTCCAAAAATATACTAATGTCCGGACGAAATAGTTATTTCCCTTGTGGAAATTTATTGTCTGCAAAAGTCCGCAAAAGTCAGCAAACAAGTCCGCAAATGTCTGAAAAAGTTTCTCCAAACAGTCTACAAATGTCTACAAAAATGTCTGCAAAAGTCAGCAGTCTCAATTTTGATATCTTCTCAGACAGTTGCAGACTTTTTCAGACACCGCAAGAATTTTCTAAATAACTGAAAAATGTTCGCATATATGCGAAAATTCGCATATATTTAGAAAATTCTAAGTAATAATAGTTTATAACAATTTTAGCGAAGCCCTGGAGCAGTGATGAGATTTCTGGCCCGCGGCCTGCACTTGAAGTTAGTAATGAAGCGTTCAACAAAACTCTCCTCGTTCTTTCTCGCACAATACTTTCTTTGTCGTTCACGTTGTTATAATCTTTTTGAAGGCGTATGTATATTATAAATGAACTTAATGTATACTAAGAAGAAAGTAATAATAAAATCCATAAATAAAA
>JABFPN010006881.1:0-10993 GCA_022817305.1 Leptoteleia sp. ZL-2020 | reverse complement strand
AATTACCAAGATCTTGGTAATTTGTAATATATGATTTCGTAATATATGAAATAATATTAGTATTTATTTAAAAGAAAGATAATATATCACAACTTTACGAAAACACTTAGTAAAATATACTCATATATTTCTCTCAGTGTAATTACCGTTCGATATCCATCACGTAACGTTATCCGCGAAAAAAATCCGTGACATTGATAAATATGTTGGAAGTAAACGAACAATGCATGTAGTATCGAATGTTGTTACACGGCGCCCGTTGTTGCATATTTTCCATGCGATCCGGTTAAGATTGACATCGCAACGCGGCTCAATATCGCGTCGCGCAATAGTTGCATCGCCGATCGTTATTAATAAGGACATAAAAATGGCCGAGAGCAAAAGTCACCCACGATCGGTTGTGTCGTCATCCAATCGGAGACCTCGGCGGACAATAATCAGTTGTGATTAAAGGAAGACGTGCCTCCCCCACCCCCTCGCATCAAACTTTTAATTAATCAAGTAGTCGCGCAATTGTTCGAGTTAAACTTTGTTTACATTAACAAAGAGGCGCAACAAAAAAAAGTCATAAAATAATTTTCGGATGATAAAAATATAGTTAATTAATGAATGTCGAGTTATTCGATGCGGAGGTAAAATGACGGATCGATATTTAATGGTAATCCATTTTTTATTTTAATAGAGCGATTAATTATGAATCAATCACAATACTGAGGATAATTATAATTTCCTTAGTGATAGGGAATGGAAATAAAAAAAAAAAAAGATTGTGGTTATATAAGTCGCAACTTCCGACAACATAATTATTGTTACATTTAATGAAATGTGAAATGTTGATAGGTTATTGATTGTTCTGTTATACAATTGTTGTTTAAATAGAACTGAACTATCTACATTTATGATATTAATGACAATTGTAATATTGCTGCATCGTACTCTGAGAGAAATTGATCAGTAGTTGCTTCGTATTTTGTATAACAAGTCAGGGATATGTGTACTTTTATAGCATTCTTTATGATGTAGTGAAATTTATTAAGTACGACGAGTCGGAACACTCCAATATACCGGGTATTCTGAGGTAGGGTTCTCTCCCACGAGAGTTTAGATTTGGGCAAATCCCAAATGTTTTACACTGACAAGGTATAAAGTAGGTATAAAGATTGGAGACTCGATTTCTAATGAATGGGTGGTTCAACTCCCCCTACCCCCTCCTCACAGAAGATATAGGCCAAGAGGCTGAGCGTAAATTTATTTTGTATGCGAGTTAATTTTTAATTAAACATATTTAGAATGTTAAAGATTGGATTGGCAAGAAGCATCCTTTAACAATTTAATAGATTGTCGGATAAATAATCGGTTAGAACGAATGACAGAGATTTTAAGAAAAATGCCATTACTTGATAATAAAAACTCATTTAAATAAAGATATGGTCAGTGCAGTTTCACACAACAATTTTTTCAAAGTCTTTTACATATACCGGAAAAGTGAGATGTGGAGTACCATACTCTTGACCTTGATTATATATTCGCATGTAAATGACTCCGAAATGTCAAGTTTCACAAATAAAACGACTGAAATGCACTTTTACTTTGAGCCAAGGTGAAGGTGATTGATCATTGTTTAGAAAAATCATTTTATTACCATTTATACATTATGCAGGATATAATTATTGAAAACATAGAATCATAGCTTACTTTATAGCACTGAAAATTACCCCCTGCCAGCACAGTAAAAATTACTGTGTTTTCAAATTGTTTTGGTATTTTTTTTTATCACAACTTTGGCATCTTATTTTCAATAGTTTATTACTGCATTATTATAAATGCCATTTAAATGTGTCATAAAATACAATTTAAGATATATTTATGAGATGACTTATAAATTTGGCGTTTTAGACGTTACTTATGGTATATTTTTAACGTGAATTATCGCTGTTTGTTCTTGATAATAATATGCATAAAATAAAGCTTAGCACCACTTGGCGTTTAATCATTTTGAAAAATTATGTTTTTTACTTTACTATTTCATATAGATCCATTAAGATATTTTTCTTTTCAAGAAACTTTCTAGTTGTTTCAGAAAAAGCGTTTGAAATATTGTACATTCGTTTTATGTGTAAAAAAACGTACTTTTTTATTGCATTCTTTTATTTTAAACAACAATTTTTCATACCGATTCTTCAGGAGCATAGAAAGAAAAAGACAACTTGCCAGTTTATTTTTAAATGAGGTCTTTAAAATGTAACAGTCACTATTTTTCAATTTTTAAATAACTATTTGGAAAACAATAAAACTGACATTAATTAATTGATTTCCCACCTCAATCGTAAGTACATAAGTCGAAGTTGATGCACGGAGCGTGGGAATAATGCAGCTATACTAAAACTGCCATTTCATAATCATCGATCTAACGCTCTTATCAGGCCAATTCAATTATGATTAACATCACTCAAGTCCCTGCTTCATAAACCAAAGTAAACAGGTGGAATTCGGGGCAGTAATACAAAGCAACGTAAATCGAATCAGTTTGGACAAATCTTTGTGAATCCACGGATCATTATTCACCGAATGAAATGATAAAAAGTATTTGATAATTTAACATGGTATAGTTAGACGCGATAGAAGGCGAGGGAATAAAAAGAGTCTCGTGCCGAAGGATCAATTTTCACTTTCCCATCGCGCATTAAAAACTTGAATGGAAATCAATTAAACAATCAGGCGCGATAATTCAAAGGGGGACAGAGTTAGTGGTGCCAATAACAATCCGGCAATAAAGTAGCGAGGAACAATAAAGCGCCGTGCTAAAGTAAACCGAGACAATGGCGGTTAGAGGCGCGCGAAGGAGAAAAGTCAACGGCGCGCGGTGACGTATGCAAATGCAGGATAATGAAGACATTTGGAGGAGCGAGCGAGAGCGCGGTATTTAAGGACGACGACGACGACGGCGGGCAAAGGGAGCACACAGGATCAGCGGCTTCGCGCGGTTCGGCGTGCTAAGCGCCGAGGGACCGACCGGCGGAGAGCGCGCACACACATCACATTCTAGGCTATTCCGCATTCTGTTCCCCCACCCGCGGCGGCCTATGGCCACCGGCTCACCTCTGCGTCGGCCCGCGAGAGGCTGGAAAAGTCGTACGGCTCGCGCAAGTAGCCAGAGTTCGCCACTGGGTTGCGAACCGCAAGTGAGCGGCGCGTTCGCGCGTGCGCGCCGCATCCACTCCGGGCTCCCTCGCTCGCTCTCTCGCTCTCTCGCTCTCTCGCCCACACGCCGGCGCGCGCGCGCCCGCGTCTTGGTCCCGGCCGCTACCGGCACCAGCCGACAACTTGCTCTCTTCTTCGCGTGCCCCTAAACGCTCCCAAGGGTTCTCCCTAAATCTCCCTCATTCTTTTCCTTTAATTTTAAAAGTCATTCGCAGTTGGATATTTCTTTTTCTTCCACTTCTTCTTCTTCTTCATTTTTTTTTTTTTTTTTTTTTTTTGTTGGAATAGTTTTTGTAATGAAAATTAAATGAATTACTTAGCGTTAACTCTATTTACGTGAATTTGTAAGTTTTGTCAGACTCTAGTTTTTGTCACTGGAATGTGTGTAAATAATATTATTGAACCTTGATATAATGGATATTTATGAGCGATTAAAAATATAGTTTTTTAATAAAAGAAAAGAAAAAAAGTTACATAAACTGTAGTCTACACATAACAAGTAAACAATTATCGTATTATCAACACTTTTACAATTGTAAAGACATATTGTAAATAATGGACCAACAATTTCTGGCTGTTTATTTACTTTATTTACTTGGGTGTGTCTTTTAATTTATCTGTATGCTGAGAAAAAGTTGTATCAAAAATTACTATACCTTCTAACGTTGAAAAGATATCATCTGCGATGATTACGCAATTACTATATAAGTGTAATAATATTTTTAGTGTGGCATAATAAATTTGTCTAGAACTATCGTGATCTTTTTATTATAATAAATATTACATCCTAATGTAATGTACATAAAATTTTACTGCCACGGCATGATAAAATAGCAGTCACTGTAGACGATATTTTCCTAACCATAACCAGATTTAAACTATTCCTAAGGGAAATTGCCAGAGTGGATTTACTGGCTCACTATAGTCAACGCCAATATCAATACCAAAGTTGATCCAAACTTGGGCCAGTACTGTTGACTCAAAAAAAATGCTTCAATACTGTGTCGTTAGTTAAGCAGAAGAGTTTGTTATGTTTAAACAATACTGGTCGCGTGTTATTACTCCAGTATAGATTCGTACTGGCTCTATATTGGGTCAGTACTGGACAGTCTAGAGGGCCTCTACTGGCCTAAGTTTAGACTGATTACCAGAATGTTTCTATAATATTCTACAAATTATTTTGTCATATTGAGTCCTGCACCTGTCGAATTAATATGTAACAATATTTTGATTTTACAAGATCATTTTATCTAGTTTACACATTTCTACAATTAAATGCACTTGATGTTAAATTAAATCTGAATAGCAAACACATCTTGAGAATAATTTTTGTTCCCCACGAATATACGTTGTTAAAGTGTTGTAATGAAATCTTCCTACGAATATCATAAATCATCACAGTATTAACATAATCATGTTGAAAAAGGCTTGAAATGAAAATATTTATTTCCAAAGTGTAGTTTCTTTAGAGCTTGAAAAAAAGATTCATTGCAATTACTAAATATTTTTTATTTTATATAAATTGTTTTCTATTCAACATCATGTTCTGTGCATGAAAAAAAGATTTTCCTTTTATAGTAAAACGGTAAAAGAAACAACTTTTTTTCCTTTTTTAATGTAAACAGAAAATTTTTAATTCCAACAGATTTCTTTTTAATGTGATAAAACGTATCCTTGGTGCTAAATTAAGTCTTCTCAAAGTAAACGGATCTATTTAAGAATGTGAAAAGAACGCGATAGCTTACATTGCTACAGGATGAAAAAAGTTGGGTAAAAACTTACGTCTCGTGAAGTACAAACAAATCTTATTTTATTACAAAATTATGTATTTTGTTTCGGTATAATAAGGGTCACTTGAATATAAAAAAGTAAAACATTTTTATAACACTATATTAACGACTTTTATATTTTGCAATGCGACAATTAAGAAAATAAATAGGAAGATAATTTTCCGAGTTTACAAATGAATAGCGAAAATTTGTGTAAAATTATTAAGTATATAAAGTTGAAATAATAATTGTCGAGAAACTGAGACCTTGGCTGTACCATGAATACAAAAACTATTATCATGTTGGTATTATAGTAATAGTATAAACATCACAGACGATATTATACCCTCCAACGTCAGATGGTTGTGATTAATTGTTGTTGTGACAACTTTTGTCTGATCTCGGTAGTGGCTGAAAACTCTTTTTTTCTCGGCCGAGTTTGCGAACGTTTGATTGGCAATAATAAGGAAAGCCGATGTTTGGGTAAGAAAGAAGTGGCATAAATGTTTGGCGCGCATAATGAAGCGATCCTTGTTTCATTGTCTGGCGACGTCGAATCCGGGGACTTTCGCTCGGTCGGGCGGACAAAAGAAAATGAATACGAAGCCGTGGCGCGGACTGCGGCCGGTTCGGTCGGTCTGTCGGTCGGTCGGTCGGACGGACGGACGGTCCATTCATATCCCCGGAGCGAGCGAGTCCCGCGGCTTCCAGCCAGACCACGCGTGACCGTTATACCGCTAATATGGACGCGTGCGCGGGCGTACTCTCGAGGTTCTCGTACTCGCGCGAATGCGCCGCAACTGATTTTCAGGTGTTTCAGCGCTCGCCAGCGCTTTCATCGTCAAAAGACAATAAATTATGACTATCGGTCCTTATTTTCCCATTGATGAATTGGGCCCGGACAAAACGTAATAAATAACTCTTTGATTAATTGTCTAATTCTATTTCAACATTTTCTCTCGCTTCTCTTTCTTTTCAGATTACGCTTCGTAATTCGAACGCTGATCTTTCGCTTATCATTATTGCTTTATTGTGCGTTAAAAGATTAATGTACGGAATGTTTGCGAATTCTTGAGAAATCGTGCGAGAGAATATAGTGGGAATAATTTTATACGAAAATATACCTGGCAATTGATTTGAACATTTAATATCTTTTTCTTTCAAATTGAAGATGGATGGGAAAAATAATGATTCAGTGAAGTAATATTGAATTGTAAAAAAGAGTAGAGCAAGCGTGAAAAGTGTGAAATATGATCATGTTAAATTAACCGGTAAGTGCAAAGTTAATAAACGATAATAGCACGGAATATCAATATTTGAAATATATGCAATGAATATCCCCCCCCCCCAAAAAAAAAAAAAAGTGGTGATAAAGTTTGCTTAATGTGTCAAGTTTAGAGTACATATTATAAAACAAGTTAAAACATGAACGATTTGTATTGTAATTGCTATTATAAGCAACTTGTACAAATATAATAATGGGAGAAAACTTTGTCCTCGCTTTATATTGGACTGAGATAATTTTTCATTCCACTTTTTGCAATTCTTAATGGCAAACAATTGCGAAAAACAGTCCATTACGTTTCACAAGCATTCGAATGATTCCTTTAATAACGCTCGTTCGTCCTTAAATTAAGACGTTAGAATTATGCTAAATGTTAAAGCGTTATTAAAGCATTTGAAAATGGCAGGTTTTCCAACAAAAGCACCAGCCCGATACGTGATATTAGGCGCGCAAATTGTTAATTACGAGCGTAATGTATGGGATTAAAATTTCGATCTGTCGGACGTACGTGCGCGATATATCTGTGGCCTGGCGTAAAGATCGATTACAAAATCACCGTGGCAATCTTGGATATGCACAAAGCGATTGGCTCGCGCACTTTGTAATATTTCGCGCGGATCGACGCCACGGGAATATAGCAACTTTTTGTTGCAAATCGCAGACTCGGCCGTGGATGCTCCCTGCCATCCATATCTCATCTCTCTTTCTCCTTTTCGTTAAAAGTTGGCAAGCGCTCGCTCGCTCGCTCGCAACTCGACTCGCAAAGGTCGCGCCGGTTGAGAAAAATTAGTAAACACAACCGGGTCCGCATAGTTGGTTATCGCGATGATACCGTTAATTTAACTAAGATAATATTTTATTTAACCGTGGCATGCAGTTGCTTCTACTGTATTGGACCAGTGTGCGTTACCATATTCCATAGTAATTGCTACGTATTATCTATTTATCTGCTTCGAGCATACAATAAAGTTATCCCCCCCCCCGCACCACTAAAACATAAACAGATACTGGTAATTTGAATTTATAGTATTCGTACCTTCGTTGCAACAGTTATTTCAACCAAGGTAGAATCATTTATCAACCTATAATGGAATAGTTACTGTAACTACACTGAGAGAAATATACAAAGTTATCAGAACTAAATTTGTAGAGTTGTGACATATTTAGTTGTAATAACTGTAAATACAGTTGTAACAAATATAACTGCAGTCATCAGAACTATTTCCACCGCAACTCTATATTATAGTTGGTTTTGGCGTCAACTATAAAAATGCAGTTGCGCTAAATACAGCGGCATATTTGATTGCTCCTTTAAAACAACATCAAAAACAATAAAATAAACTTGATATAATAAAAATTTCACTAAAATTGGCATCAAAAAACAGTACACATTACTGAAATTATATCTTAAAAGTTTTGCGTTAAAAAATTTTAATTGTTGTTATGTTTTATAGCCTTATTATTTAATTTTTATTATTAATTGATTTTCTCAAGTCTGTTTCATAGTTGACTCAACTTTACATATTTATTGCAGGAAGTGAACTGCACTTAGTTGACTCTAAAACCAACTTTATTTTTATTGTTAGGATAACCGAAAATTTCTCTCAGTGTATTACTGGGGAAAGATGGTTAAATTCAGGTAGGATGTTTCCTACCTAAAGCATGGATTTTCTCAGCACGTCCGCGGGAATATAGCTTTGGCAAAGAGCGTTATCCAGGCGAGTTTTTCGCGAGCTTGCAACGCGCAAAAACGCCTTATTTAACCGTTAATAAATTATCGACAAGCGGTGCTAGTGCGTTCATCAATTAGCATGGTAATTGAACGGTAATAAGGAATAATTATTCGGGAGGTAATTTATGTGCGTTACGAGACGCTCGGTTTATTCATTGATAACGCATTTACTGTTACGCTCCTTTATGTAATGTACCGGAGTGAGATATAAAAATCGACTAATGAGTTTCGTATGGAAATCGATTGTTCGCTTAACGTTTTAATTACTCAGTGGGGAACGGAAGAGTTTCGGCAAAACGGACAACATTTGGTCGCGTTGCCGAGTTGTGTAAGTTTGGAGTAAAATTGGTTCGGGTAAGAGGTCTCTCAAATTAGAGGAACAGTATCTCTCGTCCACTTGTTTCTCAGGCTAAGGTCAGCAAAGAAAAAAAAACAAAAAAAAGTTTACACGCGCAAGTTGTCTTATCTTTTAACTCGGAATTTGAAAGTTGAATAATAAACGTGTTTATTTTGGAGCGATATAATGTTAAAATAATTTACTGAAATTTCATTGCAGTCAAATTTTAAAGAAGAAAAATCTTTTAATGCGAAGATGCACATAAGTGAAGAGAAAAGGTCTGATAAAACTGACTAACGCGTTAGTAAAGTGGACGTACACTGACGCAGGATAAATGTTAAAAACAACAATCTGAAATGAGTAGTTGATGCATTGAAAAACATAAATTAGAAGGAATATAATGTTCCGGATAGAAATTGATGAAAGGAATACTTCATTTCCATCAAAGTGTATATTTTATCGCAACTTTAATATTGCATTATCGTTGTGCCAACTTAAAATGGCATAGTTTATTTTAAATGCCGTCAACATTTTCAGCAATACATCTTTACCAACACGTTAGCAATATTTAATGCACCTTTTTATTTCCCGCAATACATATATAAATCACAATGGAGTATAAAAATAATTTGAAATGGAGCCTTCAATCCGTATATCACTTTTCCTCACGGCGCAATTGCAGTTACAAAAATACAATTAATAATTCCAAAGGCGTATCGAAAGAAAATTACTCAACGCGCTGAAACGGTTCGATTTTGCCATAAATTCTAATCAAAAACTGTGCAACCGATTGAATATGCATAGAAATAAAGGTTATAAATAATCATCGGATGGGCCGCCGAGAATAAAGATAATGCTTTTTATTATTTTCTTTTTTATCTTTCCTCAAAGCTCGGCTATAAATTGCAGTTAACGCTCGGGGTCGGCTCGGAGCGTAAATTTCCCGGGGTGTAAGAATAGCGCCGAATGTGTACTAGCAGACGCGCGGCTCTCTTAATTATAACGACGAATAATATTGAAAGAGAAAGAGAGGGAGAGAGATGGAGAGAGAGAGAGAGAGAGAGGGAGAGGGAGAGAGAGACGTGGTTCACCGTGAGAAAGTCCATTCACTGAACGCGACTGATCCGAGAGTTACGCCTACCCGCGAAAGCCGGTGTACCGTGTTTTGTATATATATGTGAACGTCACTCGGAGTTGCCGGATAAAGCGCGCTTAGATGGATGGCTCTCGGCTAATTACGCCAATGTGATTCCTCTCGTCTCGCGCGCAGATTTATTTCTTCGTTTGCGATTGAATAACAATGCGGCCGGCCGATTCAGTCGCCTGGCTCTCCACCACGTCGTTGCCAATTATAAATACAAACACGCGTAACAATTAATGTTGATAATGATGAACGGACACGCTGATTTGTAGATCCCTATCTATCTCTATCTTTGTCTCTGTCTCGCTCCCTCTTATGCGCCTTTTTTTCCCTCCTTTCTTACTTCCCTCGACCAATTATGGACGCATCAAATTGATTCGATTGAGATATTAAAATACGAGACACGCTTTTAATTAATACAACTTTTTACTTATCACTCGATTGTTGTTTATAACAGACGTAATTGTACATTTAATATCAAATTTTACCTTTCTTAAAGCTACTTGTTTCGCGTGGTCCACGGAGCACATATTTTATATACCTAAATTTCATTAAAAAACTACTTTAAATTAAAAAAAAAAAAGACTTTAAGAAAGTTGCACGTCCGGTTTGTCTTAATTTACAGTGATTTATCGTTATTTAAACCAAAAATTATAATTAATTTTTCTCCGCGTACAAGATTAATTGACCGGAATTAAATTTTTAATTTTTTAACAATCAAATTAAAACACATTTAAGAGAAACAAGAAATAAATATGTATTGCAAACTACATGTATTTTATTATAGTCTACTCATTTAAATGGTACTTTTATTGCAGGGTCAATTTCGGTACTTTTTGCACTTTTTGATTATTGACTTAACAAATGATTCTTTTCTCGAGTTTAATGATGAAACGGCAAAGTGTATCCGGAATGAATTGCGAAAACGATATTAAATTTTTTAAATTTTCTTTGATAACAAGATGGCGAAATAAAAAGCACGATGCAGGGCGAAAAAAAGAAGAGAAAGAATAATTGAACGAATGTAGTCGTATGTAACGTTTACGCATGATGAAATGCCGGGTCGCAGAATTCGTGTCTCCCGTTGAGCCGAGTTACGAGCGTAGAGAGCCCCCGCAGGTATTCGGCTAGCCAAATACTCTCCCTGCGTATGTATAATATATGAACGCGGTTCCAACGGTGTATCTACTCTTGCAATTACCCGAGTAACATTTCGCGTGCCAAATTTATCTTCCTAATAAAAGTTTACCATTTTTTATCCTTCTACAATTTAAAAACGACTTATTTTAAAAGAGAAATGTAAAACTATATAGACTATACAGTAAACACCGGATTTATTTGTCTAATGTAAAAACAAAAATAATAATTCAAGCATATTTTACTCGTACAATATTTTTTTTCTACACTGAGAGAAATATATGAGTATATTTTACTAAGTGTTTTCGTAAAGTTGTGATATATTATCTTTCTTTTAAATAAATACCAATATTATTTCATATATTACGAATTTTTTATTATTAATTACCAA
>JABFPN010006880.1:0-10993 GCA_022817305.1 Leptoteleia sp. ZL-2020 | reverse complement strand
CAAATTATAAATGACGGTACAGGGGACGAAGATGAAGACGAAGATGAAGTTGACATCGATACATTGAAGATGGAAGAGTTGAAATTCCGTTTGCGCAGATTGGGATTGAGCGTGACCGGTCGAAAAGTGGATTTACAAAAAAGACTGAGTGACGCAATGAGGGAGCAAGATGGCCGACAATTAGACGATCGACGAGAATCTTTACCGGCAGCGAGCGGCACCTGTGACAGAGCAGAATCCAGAGAGCAGGGTCGGGAAACGGCAAATGCGGTTCAGGCAATGCGAGATGCGCGGACGACGAGGCCGCATGGAAGAGACGAGCTTATTCTTGACCGGGTTAGACGTAACGAATTAACGCGAGATTGTTCGGTATTTAGTTTCAAAGATGTAGAGGAAACCATCGATGTGTTCAGCGGGGACGACAATAAAAATATCAGTTTGTGGATCAGCGAATTCGAGGACGTTGCGGAATTGTGTAATTGGAATGCGGTTCAAAGGGCAATTTACGCAAGGAGGTTATTACGCGGATCTGCAAAGTTATTTATTGCTTTTGAGGTTGGCAAATATTCATGGACTGACATTAAAAACGCGTTGATGAGTGAATTTGGAGCTAAGCTAGACAGCCGTACGGTTCATCGGAGGTTACAACAACGGAAAAAGCAAGCAGGTGAATCGTACAATGAGTATTGTTATCGTATGTTAGAAATCGCGTCGCAAATTGATATAGAAATGAGTGCTATAATACAATATATTATTGACGGTATTGACGGTGACGAAGTGTGTAAAATTGTTTTGCAAGGCGCTACAAGTATTCGGGAATTAAAATCTAAATTTGAAATTTTTGATAAAATTAGAAGCAAAACAAAGTCGGTAAATACATCGAGCGGCATGCAAAATAAATTGAGCGCTGATAAGGCGATAGACGCGAAAGCGAGGAAAAGTGTTTGCTTTAATTGCGGCGAGAAAGGTCACATCAGTAAATATTGTACGAATAAATCGCAGGGACTGAAATGCTTTAGATGTTCAAATTTTGGTCATAAGGCGATGAATTGTACGCAAAATGTAAATACGAATAAAAACACGCAATGTAATACCATTTCTTCGAAATCATCAAAATATATTAAAGATGTGTTGATAAACGGCATTCAAATTAAGGCATTAGTGGACACAGGTAGCGACATTAGTATTTTGAAATCTGACGCATTTATACGTATTGGAGCACCGGTGTATACGAGAGAAATAACGCGGTTTAAAGGTATTGGCTCGGAAGACCTGTGTACACTAGGCAAAACGAATTTGGATATGTTTGTCGATAATGAATGTTTTAATGTAAATATGCATTTAGTTTCAGAAAAATTGACGCAGTATGAGTTATTATTGGGAGCTGATTTTTTGAAAACAATTAATTTACAGTTTGTGGGCGACGAAATAAAAATGCTCCGAATTGAGGATGGCGCTGTTTCGCCTGAGATTAATGAAATTGACGTGTCACATGAAATAAATAAAGTCGACGTATCGCACATAATAGATGAGTCGGTTAGGAGGGAAACTGCACAAGTTGTAAGTGATTATGAACCGCAAAAGAATAAAAAGTCCGTCGATATGAATGTACGTATTATTTTGAAAGACGATATTCCTGTTTATGAGAGAGCAAGGCGATTAGCTGAGGCGGAAAAGGAAAAGGTTGATTTGCAAATGCAGGAGTGGTTAAATGCAGGTATTATTAGGCAGTCAAACTCTGATTATGCTAGCCCGATTGTATTAACGAGAAAGAAAGACGGGTCAACGCGTATTTGCGTTGATTACCGTAAATTAAATTCAAAAATTATTAAAAACCGTTATCCCCTACCGATCATTGAGGATCAGTTGGACTTATTGAGTAATTCATATTATTTTAGTACTTTAGATCTAGAAAACGGGTTTTTTCATGTTGACATTGCAGAAGAAGACCGTAAGTATACTGCATTCGTGGTACCAAATGGACATTTTGAATTTTGCAAATTGCCTTTCGGACTATGTATATCGCCGGCATTTTTTCAAAAGTATATAAACATTATATTTCGACATTTGGTAGAGAAAAAAATTGTAATAATATATATGGATGATCTGATTATACCGTCAATTAATCTCAATGATAATTTGTATAAATTAAAATTAGTGTTGAATAGGGCGAGTGAGTATGGATTGATGATAAAGTGGAAGAAATGCGAATTAATGAAAGAGCGAGTTACTTTTTTAGGTTATATTGTTGAACATGGCACGGTGAAGCCATCGGAAGAGAAAACTAAGGCTGTAGCTAACTTTCCTGTACCAACTAATGTAAAAAATGTTCAAAGTTTCCTGGGATTGACGGGGTTCTTTCGTAAATTTATTCCTAGATATTCTCTTGTGGCGAGACCATTAACAAATCTAACTAAATCCGGTGTAACATTTCAGTTTGGTGAATCGGAAAAGCAAGCTTTTGAAGAACTCAAAGCGGCATTGTGTGTCGAGCCGGTATTGCGTTTATATCGTACCAATGCCGAAACGGAGTTACATACCGACGCTTCGTCTAAAGGATTGGGTGCCATTTTGATGCAACGCGGAGAAGAAGATGGGCAGTTCCATCCTGTGAGCTATGCAAGCTGGAAGACATCGCAGCAGGAAGAGAAATATTCTAGCTACAAACTGGAAGTTTTGGCGGTAATGAAGGCGTTGAGAAAATTCAGAAACTATCTTATAGGAGTTCCCTTTAAAATAGTTACGGATTGTCAAGCGTTTACTCAAACATTGTCGAAAAAGGATATTTCTCCTCAGGTTGCTCGCTGGGCGCTAAATTTGGAAGAGTTTAGCTACAGAATTGAGCATCGGGCAGGCACACGAATGCGCCACGTTGACGCGTTGAGTCGGAATGCGATTCCCGTGGTGAGGTTAGTGGAAGGGGATTCCGACGGAATATTACATCAATTGGTCCAAAATCAGAGAGAAGATGAAGAGATAGGAAAGATCAGGAGTGGGTTGACTGATGGGCAGAATGAGAATTTCGTTGAGCAAAATGAACTCATTTATCGAAAGATTGGAGATGAGCTCTTGGTTGTAGTACCAAAACTAATGCAGAGCGATTTGGTGCGTTGGGTACATGAACAGGGTCATTTCGGGGTGACGAAAACCGAGCAGTTATTGAGACGTGATTATTGGTTCCATGGGATGCAGGAAAAGGTGCAGAAGGTAATTCAGAATTGTGTATGTTGTATACTGGCTGAGCGCAAGACAGGTAGAGGTGAGGGTTTTTTACACCAGTGTGATAAAGGTATTACACCATTAGATACATACCACATGGATCACATGGGCCCCCTGCATTCTACATCGAAAAATTACAAGCACATTTTGGCGGTGATAGACGCGTTCTCGAAGTTTGTGTGGCTGTACCCGGTGAAAACGACGTCTACATCAGAGGTTTTACAGAAGTTGATGAGACAATCGGCAATATTCGGAAACCCCCGCAAAATAGTTACCGATCGTGGAACGGCATTTACATCGGCAGAGTTTGCGGAATATTGTAAAGACGAGGGGATAGAAAGAGCAACGATAACTACGGGAATTCCACGCGGAAATGGGCAGGTCGAACGATTAAATCGGACGGTGATACCAGTGCTGACGAAATTAACAGCTGACGACCCAGGGAAATGGTATAGACATGTTGACAAAGTCCAGCAATTCATTAATCATGTACCATCACGAAGCACGGGACTATCACCTTTCACGATTCTTTTCGGCACGAGAATGAGACTTTCTGACGACGTGAAAATAGCGGAATTAATTCAAGACGAAGTATTAAGCCAATTTATGGAAGATCGGGACGAGTCAAGACGACAAGCTAGAAACGTTATGATAAAAGTTCAGGGCGAGAACAAGAGAGCGTACGACAAAAAACGGAAGCAACCGAGTTCATACCAGGCGGGAGACATGGTAGCAATTCGACGAACGCAGGGTGGAGCTGGATTAAAGTTGGCAAACAAATATCTCGGACCATATGAGGTAACCCAGGTGCTTAGAAATGATCGCTACTTGGTGAGGAAAATAGGGCCAGGAGAAGGGCCAAAAGCAACGTCTACAGCTGTAGATAGTATGAAGAGGTGGACCAGCAGTGAAGAAGACATCTGAGGGCATATGTCTCTGCAGGATGGCCGAATGTAGTATCGAAATCGACCAATCAATATTATTTCCCCCACCGCTTAGCTGTTTATCCGAATCACCGTTCCTGAGACTTTGAAAAAGAAAAAGTAGTTAGTCGTGAGTCGCCTATTAACACAGAGCCTCGCCGGTCCCTTTATTTTTTGAGACGCATAGACTATTCCAATTTGCGCGGCTAGTTGTATCTCGTGTATATATATAATAAAGATTATTTTATTTTTCACAACTTGTGGTACTTTCACTTAAAATTCCACATTATTATTATTATTATTATTATTATTATTTATACATCATTAGGTGCGTGTGAATTATTTCAAAGGTAATGCGAGAAAAAAAGTGCCGGGAAAGCCTCGCGTCCGCTTGTTTGCCGGGCTTGAAATTTGCGAATAAATGGGGAATAAATTTGACAAGAGGGAAAAAGGGCAGCGCGTCATCGGAATGATGCTAATTTCGGCCAAAAGAATTGAAATCAAAGCGAAAGCCCGTCGCGAAAACAAAACACGCCGGCGAAAATTGATCGTCACTCTATTGATAACGCAATGTTTTCTATCGCAGTGTATATGGCCGACGGGCAAACAGTACCCGGGGAGTGGGTTGGGGTGGGGTTGGGCGAGGTTGAATTTTCACGGGTGCGCTTTCGCGCGGACAAAATTCACCCCCCCCCCCCAGTCGAAAAGCGAAGCGTGCGAACGAATCATTGTCCGGCGAATAATAATGAGCGGGCCGCGCGCTCTCATCCCTTTTCGCATCCGTCAATCAGCGTCCTTTACCGCGCTCGCCTGCCAATTTAATTATCCGATAGGCCGATGCCCAATAGCCGCGCGGGACCCGCTCTCGCATTCGCGTCGCGCAACTTTTTTCACGTCATAACGATCGCATTAATGCGCGCATTACACGGGTATCGGAAAACGGGGCGAATCCATTTATATCATTTTTCCCTCGCGTAATCCGATCGCGCGTTATTCACGTCGACGCGCGTATAATTAACGCTAGTTAATTCCCCTCATTAGTTTACTGCCCCCCTCCCTCCCCGCCGTCTCGTCCGAACTCCCCTCGGTCTCGGTAAATAAATGGATAAACGAGTAAATAAATAAGTGCCGGGGCTTGTTTTGGGCGTACGAGCCGGGCGATCGGTTGGGGTTGAAAAGGCCCCGATTAAAAAGGCCGCGGGGAAAGTTTTGATTAGATTTGTCTGGGCACTTTGGCTCGCGATCGAATTATGAAATATGGAAGTGGGGCTCGATTTCAACGCATTTCCCCCGCGAAACTCCGAAAAGTTTATCGCGCGCGAAACGCCGATCCGTTTACGGGCGCGGCCGGCGGAACGCTTTAAAATTCGCAACGCGGCCATTAGCGTACGGCGCGTACGCAGCTAAATATTCATCGACTTTGGCGAGCGGACCGTTTTTCCTCCCCGCCCCCCGGTTTGAATTTCCAAACGCGAAATTGCGCGACGCGCCGCGTTTTATCCATTTTTCGTACGGCCTCAATTATAATCAGGATTATTGGTAAAACGTCCGTTGTAAATTGGCAAACGGTTTTCAATATCGAGCGGCGGCGGTTTGGATGTTTATACATTTATGAAAGCGCAGTTAAATGCGGACCGGCGAAACAAAAAGTGTCACGCGTTACGTTGTAACTTTAATTTACCTGCGCTGAGAGAGATTGATATGAAAATTTCACTGCTTTTAACGGCAACACGGGTGGGTATGGATATACGGAGGGGAGGGATTAATAAAAATTACTAACGTTGTTAGTGAACGGGTTAAAAAAGTTACAAAAGTTACAAAAAGAATTGTAAAGTTACTATTTTAAGTCAAGAAAATGTAAGAGATTGTCGACAATTGTTGTCAGAAGGCTGAGACTAGTTATCAACGTGCATGAAAAAATTGTAATTTTTCATTGCAATTTGAGGACATGATGGACAATGTTGCAAAAAGTACAAGAAAAAGTTGTACAATGTATTCATAAATTTGTAAAAATAAAATGAAAAATCATAATATTTGCTTCTTTTATGAATACGTTTTATAATTTTTTATTGTACTTTTTTAGGTTTGTCTATTATGTCCTCAAGTTACAAAAAAAGATTACAATTTTTACAAAAAATTTCACGCAATGTAATATTTAAGATTGTGACTTTTACATTTTTGCAAGTATATATCCATATTGAAGGTTTACTAACAATGTCAGAAATTGTTTTATTTATCTTTTCTAAAACTTGTGTTGATATACAGTAAAATGTCGTACAAAGATAAATGAATAATATTCTACTATGCTATTTAAATTACTATTTATTTGATAATCACAGTTAAGATATTTTGAATGACAGAATTTTTTTAAGAGCGTACTATTAAAAACAGCAAATTGTTATGCCGAACAAAGTAATTGCGAAATTAAAATTGCAAATATATCTCGAGAGGAGTATAAAAACAATATTTCTACCTTGCAGGTAGATCAAAGTTTGTCTAATCTAAAAACATATCTATTCGTATCGCATTACATTGATCTCTTCGGTCTTCAATTGATCTGATGTATATTTGATTAAATCTCAATAAAATTATACGTTATCAAATCTAATCATATCTGAACGAGTTTCGTTACATGTGATCTGTTTTGTTCTTATCCAATAAGACCTGGACGAAATTGAGATTTGATTAAGCGAGTTGTTTTTCGTACTCTTATTTATTTTTTTTTCTTTGCTTCTGGCATGTTTTTATTTCCTTTTCTCTCGCTCCCTTTATTTTGCTGCAAAGCATTTTTACGAACATTCGGAAGTACTGACGTGGGCAGCGGGATGGAGAGAGGAAAAAAAAAAGTATCGCGAGAATTCGTACAAATGGGGCGGTGGCTCTACGACATGGTGGATAGAAGCTTTGGTCGGCGGTAGTTTTCGTCCGACCGCAAAAGCCGCAGGCTCGCGGTTTGAATTCAAACCACGGAATGGCCATGGGAGGCCAGCTTTGGTCACAGCCGACGAGAGACCGTACCTCCGGTATTTCAACCTCCTTCACCACCACTCACCGGGTCCATCTTCCGTGTTCCGCTTCATTTTACCTTTATGCGCCACTTACAATTACGCCCATTGCATCTTACGTAATTTATAGCCGCGAATTACCCGCCGGAAATTGTGTTTGCACTGCCGCCGAAATCTTTCGTCCCGATATTGTACTTCATTTTGCCAGCTCCATTGTGCGCGCCGTTCTGTCGTGTCGTTCTCTTTGATTTTGAATCATTCATCAAATATAATGACGCGAAATAACAGGTTGTCGTTAATTAAAGATACAACGATTGTAAGGAAGGATACCTTTTGTCATGACAAGTAGTGGGAAGAAAAAAAAAATACATCACGCAAGTGGACATTTAAATGTAAAATGTAGCGTAACATTAAACAAATATGATAAATTTATTCCCCGGTAATTATAAAGGTGTACTTTATCATTATGTTCTTCTGCGCGGAGAGAAATGTGTTGTTACGTATCGTAATTAATTTACGTCATTTACGTAATGTCTTTTTATGCCGGCTAATCGACGTGTTTACAATTAATAATATTGTATTCTCTAATCGTATTTTTCTTCTGCAAAGTTAAAGAAAGTGTCCTGTATAAATACACTGAGAGAAATATCATGGAAAATTTCTAATAATTTATAGTAAACGAACCATATCGAGCAAGTTTCATTTTTTTTTTTTTTTTCAAAGTTTAGATTAAGTTTTACCATAGTTATAATAGAGAACAATTTAAAATTGAACAGAACAAATTAAAAACTTGAACAAATTGTTTTCTGTTATAACTATGGTAAAAATTAATCTAAAGTTTGAAAAAACAATGAAAATCTGCTCGATATGGATATGGTTCATTTACTATAAATTATTGGAAATTTTCCATAATACTTCTCTCAATGTATAAATATGTTGTATGCAATTTTAAGTGACAGAGATTTATCATTCAAACTATGACATAACCCCTCGGTTTTCCTAATTAAGAATACGTACAAGTTTATCTAACGCGAGTTTCGGGGACAGACCGCTATTAAAATAAATAGCTTAACGGCAGTTTTGAGCACCTTTGGTAGTTTCCGGGACAGTTCCCAAAGTGTCGATTTGCGTAATGGCAATTTCAAGGACAGTTTCATATTTTACACCCCCGGCCCCCAAGATCAATGAGCTTAAGTTTGTTTCGAGAAAAAAAACGTACTATGTGAAGAGGGGAAGGTCCCCTCAGCCCTAACGTATTCCAAATTTGCATTTAGAAAATCTTTCGGCTAACAATATCCAGGCGCCTAAAAGGAGCAAGTTGTTGAAACTGCCCGGCCGTAAATACACTCATTTATAAAGAAGCGGTACGCGGCGGAAAAAGAAGTTTAATTTGTACGTGGACGTGTATAAAAAAGTTGAATCGCGAACGATTGCCGTGATAAATTGCGACAAAGTAAAATATTGATATTACGAAGACGTGAAGAAGCAAGATGGAGGGAAAAGGATGATTATTCTTAATAATTCATGCGGGATGAAGGATAGGGAGGGGGGCACGTTCGCCGGATAAAATATGATAATTCGAGTGGTGGCGGATGTAGGGATTAATAAAGCGTGTATTCTCTCTTCGGGGCGCGCTGTATCTTATTGATCATTACGATTATTCCCGGAGCAGACGGACTCTACGCGCCGAGACTGCGGGGCACGACTGCTATTTGCATAAGCAATGCATTTTGATTCGTGGTGGCGCATTGTGGAGGCAACGGGAATGACATAAATAATGCATGACATAATGATCGGCGATGGGGTTTCGCGGGATTCGCCACGCGAAACTACTCTTGAAATACGTACCGTACGGTTGGGTACGGCCGCTGTTGGCGCAAACGCCAAAAGCGACGTCAGAGGAGGACGGAGCCTACGGCGGGGGAGTGGGCGCAAGCGAGAGGGCGAGGCGGACGAGGAGGCTCGCGCGCGTCGCCGTGACGTCGCCGTTCCCCCGGAAACGCGGATATCGCTCTCGTTGTTGGCGCGCTAATCCCGCGGATGTATGCGAGCGCGCAAGATTACGCGTTACAAATTGCGCCGGGGCATACGCGACAATGACGCACCGCGCCGCCACTCCGTATATTCCTTTAAACGTGATTCCACGTTAATCTCTCGCAATCGGACTACTTAACGTAATCTTTCATTTTACAAGTGAACACGTTCCGCCGGCCACTTTTTCCCATTTTTCAACGATCCTTCCGAGAGGGGGTTATTTCATTTCACATTTGTTTCATCGCGAATCGTCCAGCGAAAAGAATTCCGTAGTTTGAAATCGAAAATTGTTCTTTGTGACTGAACTTTGATTCTATGTAAATTCGTATTTGATGCAAGTAAATTCCAGATGATTTGGATATGTAAAATTAGTTTTCTGGTGTAATTAAAGGATGTATTTAGTGGAGGCTGAAGTTTGATGTAAAATGTTGCTCCTTCAGGATTTTCTACCTGTGATAAGTATAATCATGGGTAGTGGAATAAATTTGTGGAGCACAGTTTAGATATTTGCAAAAATCACTGTAAATTGAGAAAAAGGTTGTATTTAATTTTATGATACTTTTTGGAGTTAGAACATTGAGAAGAATATTAAAGAAAAAATTACTGTTTTTAACTGAGCTTCAGATGTATATCGGTCTTTCAGTAAAAATTATAGTTTTTAACAGGAAAATTTTTCTGTTTCATTTATAAATATAACATTTAAAACTAGTTTCTTTACTTTTAAAAACAGTATTTTTTATTAAAAGACGGATATACATCTGAAACAGAGTTGAAAACTAATTTTTTCTGTTCTATTCTCACTGAAAGCAATGAAATTTAATATTTATGTCGTTTACATAGTCACCCTAATTACAGACAAATTAACAATACCAATAAAACTGGTATAGCAATTGTATAAACATCATAGACGATATTCTTCCTACGTCAGAAGGTATAGCAATATTTAATTTAACTCTTTTCCAATGTAATGTACTTTAATAATATAATGCAACGATTACGTTGCAATCTTATTATACGTACTGTAAAACAGTACAAACTTCTTCCTTCAAATAAAACATAAAATTCTATTTCGCTTTGCAAATAGCTAAAAATAACATTTCTTTACTGAAGCCTCTACGGACATTTATAAATATTCCATTTTTCTGCTTTCGCATTAAATAATTATCCAAACTATTGAATATCCTGAATATAGTAACGCCGATTGCAAGATCCAGCAAATGATGTATCGCTCAACAAGGCGATAAGCCGAGACTTCAACGCGATTCCGCGAACAACTGCGAACAACAATGTCAGAGTTATCGAAAACGCAGGAAGGGATTGACAAAAAAAAAAAGAAAAAAAAAAGAAAGAAAAAAAGGAAAAGAAAAAAGCGTCAGCTTTAAAAGCTTTGTTTGGCTGGCAAACGGGATTCCGCGTATTGACCATCGGAAATAATTATGACCGGAACAAAAGGTCCGGTCGCGAAATTGTTCTTGGCCGCGCGCCTCATTGGAGAGCGGCTTTGTCCGATAAAATATCCGTCATATCGCAATCTTTTGTGCGCCGGCACAAAACATATCGCAAAGCCTAACTACTTAGCGAATGTTTGCCCCGGCTATTATACAGATAATCCGAAGGGGCATTCAGCCGGCTGGATATTTCTGCAGGCGCATGCACCGACGCGGCCGCGCGCACATTCACACGCACACGCGCGGCCACCGCGCTCGCGTACACGGACGTAACACGGTGGGCCTTTTGTTTCGCGGGGCTGAGCTCGCCCGCTCGGATGTACCGCCGTTCCGGCACGCACGTTTCAAGGCACCTGACACCCCC
>JABFPN010006879.1:0-10994 GCA_022817305.1 Leptoteleia sp. ZL-2020 | reverse complement strand
TTATACTACTCTGGGAGATTCATCCAAATGAAATCTATTAAACGAGTCTGGTTGCGGTATCTATACTGATTTAGGTGTTCCGAATATTACCATACTGTTTATATAGTGCATATAAACATTTAGGTGTACTCTTGAAACTTTTTTTTCCGTGTATTTTAGTTTTAACAAGAAGGATATGGGTTATATTAATAGGTTTAAAAAATGGTAGAAACCATGTTGCACTTATTCGTTGATATTTCTGAATCAAAAATGTTCCTTGGATAGATTTTCTTCTAAGTCGTATAATGTATCATAATAAAATCTAAGCTGATCTAAATACAAGGTTGCTTGCGGTTAATGCGTTTCATCCTACCACACCTAGAACTCAACCCAACCTGTCCAGGCCGATATAACGTATATTTCATTTATTTATTTGTACGTCTGTGAGCGCCTCTCGCTTGCTTTCACCATGGCGCAATTAAAGGCGACATTCCCCTCCTCCCTCCGACGGCATATGTAATTAAAACCGTACCAATTACAAAATCTTCCTTCCCCCTTTGGAGCACGCGCTTAAACAAACACAACGGTGTCAAGTTTTCGTTCAAAAAGTAATGCGAAAGTAACGCGACATCGCCGACGAGCCTAATTGCTTCATATCTTTACAAATTTTTCTTTAATGCGATAATTTGAAATTTCGCAAAATAATCCAAATAAGTAACGCCTTTGTTTAAATCATTATTCTATTCTAAATGCAGTTTTGCAAAAAACTTGTTACAAGAAATCTTATTTTAGTAAAAGTTATAATAATATAAAATAATAAAAGTTATAAATATTTTAATCGAAGTACAATTGCGATGAATTTAACTTGTGGTGAAAAGAATTTCGCGATTCTTGACCGATAGCGAGTACCTCTTATAACCTGACAACATACTTCGAAAAACTGATTGGATTTAAACTTCTCAATAACTTTTTAGAGATAAATAAAATTTGTCCTTAAAAGGACTTGCGCTCGCATGTTTGTACAACTCCATACGACTCTCAAGTTTTAATGACAGTTTTACAATAAACTGCAACGCGACGATTGAATTCAATGGACCAAGATGAAATCTCGAATTTATCTACGTACTTTAGGGGGTAGGGGGGGGTGGCGTAATATCGGAGACAGAAGCTGCTGAATTGTCCCATTGTCTGGGATGCTGAGGAGCGTGCCATCCTCGCGAGGTGCACAATACCCGACCACGAACAATGCCGTTAGATTATAACCAAGAGCTGGAAGGGTTGGTGGGCGCGAAGGAGTTCAAAGACGAGCCGATGAAAACGAAATGTCGATCATTGTCCCGCGGCTTCTGCTCCGAATTGCTGATTTCACGTCATTCCAAGGGAATCATCGAGGGAAATTGGCCGGCCAGTTAGCAAAAGTGGTCATGACGTATTTAACCCCCATTTTGGATGATACTGAGGAACGAAACGTTTATCAAATTGAGCATTTAAAATAATAATGTTTATAGGTACTTGAAATATCAAATTAAGGACATAAAAATGGATGCAAATATAGAATAAGAACAAAGTTTCTTTACATTGTTTTTTAAAAACGTTTCATTTTTTAGTAACATCCTTTTTGGGATCATTTTTTGGCAGTCGAAATCGAAACGCCATCTCGACAGCTGCATAAATATCTGGATCAATGTGATTCCAGAGCGGAGCACTGCGTAGCGGGAAAGCATTTTTTTGAAATTCAAACTGGCGCAGACGGACCCCTGCTCGGTGTCCACTCGGCAGTCAATGGGGCAAGGGAGAGAACCAGAAAGACTCGATGGGGCGCTTAGAAATAGTTGCGCGATGAAAAACAATTTCTGACAATGGTCACGTTCTGGGAACATAGCGCTACGGAATAACCAACCCGGCCAATTTGACCGCTCGAAGATGATTAATTTTGAATACCCAAAGTGGACACACTCGTCGTAAAATTCCCTAGTAAAACGTCACATATATTTCCAGTACGACAAAAATTAATTTATAATGTAAATGCAGCAAAGATTTGTTGGAGTTGAAACATTTATTAAGGAGCAAAAGACTGCATTTTTCTTTATACTTTTTAGAACATTTCTTCAAGCTTCTAGAATTATGTATACACCCCTTTACATTTATTTTATATTCGCTTTGAGTGTATTCTTCGGTGCGTTCTTAAAACAATATAACGTAAAGGACTGCAAATGTAGATAAAAAAATTATACATACACTGAAAAGTGTATACGCATATCTAAAAATACACTATCTATTTTCCATTTAAAATACATTGTTTTATTGGGGTATTAAAGTTTATGACATAAGGAGTTGAAAATAAATACGGCGGGGAACATAATTGTTTGAATGTTATGGGAATTTAACGAAAGTCAATTGCTGCCAGAGAGTGAATAAGGAAAAAAAAAGTCATCGATTCCGTCGCATCGGTTTGTCCGCGCCAATAAAAACGTTGATATAAAAACGGCACTTAAATAAAGAAAATTATGAGTTCCGAATTGAGTTTGACGTGGTCTCTTAAAAGAGATTTTAATTCATGAATTAAATGTGCAGTTTAGTATCGACAATGCCAAGTGAACGAGTGAAACGCGCATTCATGTGCGCGCGCGTATGCGTGCCTCGGTGCATGCATGTACACGGCGACGATGTTAGTGGGTAGAGCAAGTATGTGGATTCAGGTCACAAAACAAGTGTCGCAACGCGACCGAGTACGATGAAGAATCAGGGCCGTATGCCGGAGGAGAAAGGTGCGATCGGTTTTCCGAAATGACGCGACGCGTTACGTTATTCGAGCTTGACGAAATGCTCGCGTTTCGTGTTAATTCGCGCGAAATTTTGCGCGCCTCGAAAGTTCCCAAGCTTCACGCGCAAAGTCAATTTTCAACAATTATTAAAGGGAAGAGTAAATTTTAGTTCAATCCGACAGTGTATAGATGGAGAAAGTGTAGTAAGAATTTTTGTTCCTCAGATGTTAGGGTTGTAAGTGGGAGTTTAAATGAGACGATTTTAGATGATATATATCTAAGAGTTAGGTTATATTTTAGTACGAAGGCACTGTCGGGATGCAGTAAGTTCGGGATTAAGCACCTCGAAGAGGAGACAAGGTTTTACTTCTTTTTAAAAGATAGACTTTAAATCTCATCTTCATCTAAAACTGCAATGATTATATTTTTGTTTTGGAATATTCTATGAATCAAAATAAAATTAATTGCAAATTCAGTTTTACTTTGTAACTAGGTTCGTCAATATAAAGTCTTTCTCGGAAAAATATGCGCCGAGAGAAAAATTTTAAGAAAATTGAAATTTGAGGACATGATGGACAGTGTTACAAAAAGTAAAACCAAAAATTGTACAATGTATTCAGAAATATGTAAACATTAAGTGAAAAATTATAATATTTACGTGTTTTATGAGTACATTTTATTTTTTATTGTACTTTTATAGATTTATCCATTATGTCCTCAAAATACAAAATAAGATTGCAATTTTTTCAAATATTTTTCTCTCAGTACGGGAACAGTCATAATTTACGAATTGCAGTTATCTCCAAGATTGCGTAAGACAAATTGAATTCAAGTTGAAAGGTTATAATAATAACAATGAAAGTACTATTATTCAGCTTACAAAGACTAAAAAACAACATCTTCTCTTTCATTCCCGATCAAGTGTCTTTGTTTTATATCGTCTCTCTTTTCTTGGGTTTCAAATTCGATCGTCAAATTTCCTCGTCAAAGTGGACAATAAATTTCTTTATCTTCAGCAACAAATGGCTGAAAGTGCAGCGTTGATCGGAGTGACAACAAAGATAACTGTACAAAATTCCCTAAGGGGGACGGGGGGGGGGGGGGATTGGCGATGGTTAATGTAACCGCCTTGCAAAATCGGGGAAAAGGAGCGTGCCTTTGGCATTATGTGCGGCGAATCAAGGATGCACATTACCAATCACGTGTACATGCACGTAAGCTTTGTTTGGTGTACGTATGTGATCCCGTCAACGATTCTCAGAAATGATTTTAAAATGCAAATGGCGTTCGCATCGATACACGAGCACTCGAGCGACACGAAAGATTCGTCACGTAAGAAACGAATGATGGCCGCTTTCGAGCCGAACCGTTCGTTTGTTATTTTTCACCTGCGATCATTTTAGCGACTGCGAATACCCTGCCACCTACCGAGTCGCTACCACCATCTAAAAGTTCACTGCCTATTTAGTTTTATGGCGAACATTAAGCGAATCATTACTGTTCACCGATACTAGATGTAAACAAAAAATTGGATTCCTTTGACTAAATATCTTTAATGTGGCAAATTTCGTCGAACAATTAATTTCATTGGGAAGAATTTTTATTTACTATCAATGAACAAGAATAAGGAGTGAGAATAAAAAAAAAAATAATAATGAGATATGTATGATATACAAATCCACGTGATCATCCTTTAATAACGTCCAATCAAGAAGCGGCCCTTAACAATATTGAACTGGATGAAAGGAGGCGATAAAAGCAATTTTTTAAAACGTCGCGCAATCGTATAAACGCAAGTATCAGTACATTCCAAATCGGAATTGCGTTTCCTTCCACCATAAATTTCCACTGAATCTTACAATGAACCATAGTTTTATGGTTGCCGCGGACGTTACTATAACGGTAAAATTTTATTGCCAACACGTATTATGATTTTTCCGTTGGAGCAAAATGTAAATCGGAAGACGGTGCAACGCGTCCCAAAACGCGTTGAACTTTCTAAAGAGGACGCGAGCGCAAAAATGGTGGTCGGGAAGGACGAAGCTGGAGGAAGATGGGCAATCGATCAAATTGGTCGTGGCGGCGCCTATTTATGGTCAGGGTGAGCGTCGCGCGGGATGAATGGAAAAACAATTGACATCTTATGCGGGAGAGATGTGAGATATTTGCGAGTGAAAGTAGCGACTGTATAAACAATGTTGCCGAATGCCCCGGCAATAATCGTAAAGCGGAGTTGGCGCAAGAAAGACGAGATTTTACGATGCCAGTGGTATGGGCGCTTCTCTTGGCGTTGGCGATAAAAATCACGCCGTGCTCACCTACGAATCGTTGTCCGGGAATTTCGCGATTGACTGTTTTATGAAGCGTAAAAACAAAAAGCCATACCCCGGCATACGTTTCGGGCCAATGATAGCGAAAGAGTAGACGAAATGCCAAAAAATCGCTCTCAGTTTTGTCGGTTTGCCGATCGAAGCCGAGTTTGTTACTTCCACTTCCCATCCGCTACTTCTTTCTCCCCTGGTAGTTGAGGATGATGAACAATTGTTTGGACTTTTATCGACAAAATTTAACCTCTTTGAGATGAGTATTAAAATTTGTTACTAGCTTCTCTAATGAACCCCTTCTTCTGGCAGTTGTAACTTCACCAGATTACAAATTTTGACTTCTCTTCATAATATTTAACACCTAATAAGTACTCTTATCTTCTAGAGACTTTGAAAAGGACAAAATGGTGCAAAAAATAAAAAAAAATTCGATTGAATTGGAGAATATTAGTTTCGGTTCACGATATCGTAATAGCTAGATAGCGATGAACTTTGAGTCGAAGACGGAAAACTTGTCAGAATGATTGATAGCTCACCTCAATCGTATTGGCCCGTCGTAATCCAACTCGGCCGAACAACGATGCGCAAAACACAGTAATCCTCACTAGTTAACAGTCCCCTACTCTTCTGTCAACGTTGCACTATCCTCCACGGCTCGTTATCGACAATATCAATCGCTAAACTATTATGATATCCCTTGAATAATTATAAATATATCTGTTGTATGCAGGTACTCAATTGTCCTGGTTCCTGATGAGCTTTAGAAGGTCGCCGTGCTGAAACGGTCGGAACACTTTGGCGAACGAACGTTAAGATATAAAGCGGCTTTTTGTCTCGTCTCCTGTTACACACGTGCACGTAAACCTTCCGATCCGCAAACTACTCGTTTTCCACTCTTTCTATCGCAAATATATAGACTTTGTATATATATTTAATTTATATATATTTCATTCCATATATATATGACACCGGTCGACTGAACTGCTTCTATTCATCTCTTTATTGAAATTCGCTTCTCTTTCTTTCTCGTTTAGCATTTGAAACGCAACAACGTCGCAGTTGCATCAGGATCTAGGCACTATTGCGCTGCATGAAGGTAAGTTTGAAGGTACTTGTAGGTTTATACATTTATCGAGGTATTTCTTTTTCAAGGTAGAACGTGAATTTCAACTGTATACGTAGATAAGGTATCGCGTGTACGTTTGCCTGCGTGTACGTATTAACGAAGAAGTGCCGTCGTTCAGTAGGGGGAGAGCAAAATAGGGTTTTTCGTATCGATGGAGCCGAGCTTATCCTTCCCCTTTTGCCGCCTATCCTTTTCTCTTTTACTCCGGCCCCTCGCTCCTCGTCCGCTCCTCGGTTTCGCTGGCTTCCTCGGCCTGTCGATCGCTCCGCCTCGGCTTTCGCCTCTGTTATCGTACGCTTTGCCTCTTTGTCGGCCCGGGCTGCCTTCCGCTTTTCTCGCAACCTGCTCCTCTACCTGGCGATCGACCGCGAGCCCTTATTAGCGGAGATTTTGGCAAGGTCACAAGTCGTTATCACCTCCTCGCGTTTCCCCAGTTAACCACATCGCCACGTATCTCCGAGCCACCCTCCTCCGCCGGGAGCTCAGCTTTCAATACCATCTGCAACGTATCATTGTAATGTCACTTTCCAGTTTACATTAATTCAACCTTATTTACACATTAGTACAAACATTGGGACGGACATTGCTGCACCTTCCAAACAACTGAGGCGTATCGTATCAGAATTTTTACAAGATGCAGTAATCTCTTTGTCCCCAGTTTCTCCATCTTAGGTACATGTGGAATACGTAGAAAAAGGGGGCAGGGCGTTGCCACAATTTTATAGTTAAAACGATTGATATACGTTGGTGGAATTTAATTCTTTTAATAACTGAATTATATTTGGTAAGAGGATCGGTTTAATTTAACCTTTTCACGCCCTTGGAATCGTGTGACGCCAGATGTTTGAACTATTATCCGGGTTCTGTTCTTCGATACGAAGATAAAGTTACATAATGAGCAGCAGTTTTAATTCATTTGTTAAATTTTGTTCAAAAATGACTGCGGCATTTTTTTTTAATTACAATGAAATGAATTTTCAGAATTGAATATAACGCGGGTATGGAAAAGGTGCATCAGTTATTCCACATGTAACTTTAAGACATTCATTTGAATGTGTACGGTCTGCTTTTTCAATGAAGGATGTTTGAACTTAACAGGCGTTAGTTCTACCGTGGATGTGTCAAGTTCGATGTTATGTGATAGAAACTTACGACTTAATTACACGGCTTAAAATAAACGTGCACTCAGAAAAAAATATGCTTGCGTTAAGAAACCTGTACAAAGAAAATGTTCTTATTAAAACTAACAGAAAATCTATTAAAAATAAGAATATTCAGTTGTCATCCGTTGAATATTCTTAAACTAAAACTATTTTATTCTTTTCTCTAAAACAAATCCATTTAATGCAAATGGAAATAATTCTTTATATAAATATATGTTTTCTAAGAATAATTTATTCTTATTATAAATAGAATTTCGCTTTCTCCATATAATGAATGGAAATCCTATTTAATATAAGAATATTCTATTACTCTTAAATAAACATTTTTGTGAGTGTGGATATTATTCGATTCAACCTAGAAGAATTTAACATTGCTTTACGATAAAAGCGAAATAGGGTAGATGTAATCGTGTTGTATCGCGAATGTTTAAGCTGGCTGTGACATATAATTATGTCAACTTGAAACATGCACTGAGAAAAATAAAATAATAAAAGCTACTATACTTTCTGGCATTCTGAGACTCTATGCTCCAATGTTATGAACATTACTAGACAGTCTGGTAAACGGTGTCACTATTTCAAGTACTAATTATCAGAATCGTAGTACCACTTCTCACATTGCTGAGCATTATTTTATACAGGAACATAGAGTCCAGGATTACTATACTATTTTTCTCAGTGTGGTTAGAATTATTACCATTATTATGTAATTTGCTATATTAGGAATCCGTGTAAAGTAATGGTACTATTAAGTACAATCACTTTTCGCAATAACTTTAAGATTTTCGTTGCTTAAATTTTGGGGGAAAGCAACCACAATTCCAATTATCACTAAACCATACCTTTCGTCCATGTCCCACAATAAACAAGTGTTGGGACAAAAAGTTGGTAGCTATTTTCTCCCGCAGTACAATGTCCGCGTTTAATTGTTCGCTTTTATTATAGTTAACCATAAATCATTCCAAAAGGGGAAAAAAGCAGCAATTACTCGTGTTTCATTTTTTTTCCTCCCAAGCTTGAAAATAAAATTCAGCCATACCGGCGCGAGTTTCTTTATGTATCAACATAAAACTTCTCATTATACTGACATTCTGCTTTTCTTAATTCCAATTATAAAATGTTTTCTCGGAAAATTTTATCGTTCTGCGCATTCTCCAAGTCGCTTATTTCATTTTCCCTTTCTACTTTTACTATCCCCGCGCGCGGCAACATCTTTCTTCGCGGAGCGCTCTTTAACGGCACGGTGAGCGTCCGAACAGTTCGCTCGCCAAGTGACGTAACTTTCAAATTGTATTTGGTCGTCAATTAAACCGAAAAGCTAATAAACCAATAAACAACTATCGCACTTGCTTTAACCCCCGGCGCGCGGAGGAAAAGCCAATCTCCCCCGGCGATCGCATCGTACATTTCATTACGGACACCTTGCGCGCCGAGCGTTACGCGGCAAATGTAATACTCGTGTTCGAGCGCTTTGTCGTTTTTTGCGACGATTTAGCCGCGGCGCAGGTAACAATCAGACCTAATAAAGTTTCAGTTCCCTTAGCGAGAACGCGCCAACACGTACAACTAATAGCGCATTATGTTCAAATGATCGTCGCATTAATTCCGCGGATATGTAACCCTCGGCCAGCGCTAAAATTACCGGCGTTTATCATCGGCCGCGTTTTAATGCATTTTGATGAAACGACTACTGAATGTGAAACTGGTTTCAGTCCATTTTTTTGTCGCCGATTCGCTGAAAGGAAACGAGCGGTTTTCGATAACGATACGAAACTGGCATCTCCCAGACATTCCCGACTGGACGGGGGGAAAAAAAGAAGAAAAAAAAAGTGAAACGGAACGAAGCTCCGTTCCTAGTTTGGCTCGTAAATAACGACGGCCAGCGAAACGATTTCGGGATATTCGGTGGAATGATATCCGAGCAGATGTTTCCAGTATTAACCATTGCTTTGGTCTTAGCGCGGTAGCGTATTTAGAGGGATGCTTCTATCGAGAGTAAAATTGCTGTAACTTTTCCGAGCGAGCGCGGAAAGAAACGTCGGTGCTAAATTTAACTAATTTTCATATGCTGGGCCATATATTTTAATTTTACGTTGAAAATATTTGAACTTGATATCAGTTGTATATTGGGCTAACATCAGATTCAATGTTAATGGTAAAATTATTATACACTGAGAAAAAGGTTGGGATAAAAATTATTATACTGTATGTAAAAATGGGGACAAATTACAATTCTTGTCATATTTAAAATACAATATAATAAAAATATTCATTTCTCTTATAACTTCTTTTAAACAGTATATTAACTAAGACAAGAAGATGTCATTTGTCCTCATTTTTAGATACAGTATATTAATTTTTATCCCAACTTTTTTCTCAGTGTAACCATGAAGAAATTTGGGAAGAGAGCAGTAATTACTGATTTTTTTATTCTTGTTTATAACATAATATTTTATTTCCTTCTTTTATAAACTAATTTATTCTTCTTCATGTGTTTAAAAGATGACAGAAATCAATTATGACCTACAAAATGTCAACACAAGCATTTCATTGGGTACAAGCATTTATAAAACAAACTATATGTTGAATTAATATCACGGTATATTTTATTTAACATATGAATATTAACAGCGAATTCATATTTAACCTAGCATACTAAGATTGACATACATATTTTAGTACTGATTATATGTTAATTTAACTCAGAAATATGTAAATTTGGCACGCATTTTTTCCCCGTACGGTACCGTATAGTTATCTCAGTGTAAAATGTTTCCTCAAGATTGTTATTATAAGTTTTTATTTATCAGTACCCGTGTGCAAACTATCCTCTTATCATTGACCGAGGTACAATGTTTCTACTAGGCAGGGTTCTAGGAAGGGTAGTCTTACTCAACCGAGGAAATTTAGGGTTTTAATTTCGACTATCGCTAAAATTAGGTCATTCGTACAACTCTGGCAATTTCCTTCCGGGCCGTTAGCAAAGTGTTTGGTCGATTCTGTTATGCCGGCGAACAGCCGATACCGCGCCAATACTAATTATAGACAAACGGCGCTGGTACAGTACCGTGGCAATAAGTAACGCGACCGGGCCGAGTAACGAGCCACGGCGATCGCGATAAAAGATCACGATAAAACGATCCGAATATCGGATTACGCTCGTTCCCTCGGCTCTCGCGGAGGGGTTACATTATTTTTTTACTTGCCGCTTTTGTCCCCTTCTCGGTGCGGCACTTTGGTCCGCATATAGCCTGCGCATACACGACCACTTCCCGTGGGTAATGCGTGTCACGAAGCCGTGCAACGTAACGCGGTCACTTGCATGTGTGCATGCACTTTCGCATGTTCCCAACATCGGGTGCTCGAGCGTGCAAAATAACGTAGACAATTACACGGCAAGGAAGGGACCCCGGACCTACGTCAACGTCGTCACCCACCGAGCTGAATTCTTCCGCGCCTGAAATTCCCTCGTTAAAATATTTACGGCCAAGTCGCGCAATTAAAGAACGCTCTGCGAGCTTTAACGAGGGCCCGGTTATTTTTATTTCGCATTCATTTTTTTCCTTTTTTCTTTTTGGTTTTTGTTTTTTGTTTTTATTTTTCTTTCCTTCCCCGGTTGTCATTCGTGCCCCCTCTC
>JABFPN010006878.1:0-10995 GCA_022817305.1 Leptoteleia sp. ZL-2020 | reverse complement strand
TTGTTGCCCGACTCGAGCGAGTTGGGAATACATCGATAGAGCCTTATTAAGGAAGCTCTGTTGTTGCCCGACTCGAGCGAGTTAGGATTACATTGACAGAGCCTTGTTAAAGAATCCCTGTTGTTGCCCGACTCGAGCGAGTTAGAAATACATCGATAGATACCTATTAAGGAAGTTTAATATTGAGTCAGACTATTACCTAGTCGGGCGTTCCTTATTAATGTATGCCTTAAAATCTCTAGCTAGGGCCCAGTCTGAAACTAGGAATGCCTGGTTTAGATTCTACTAGGGGAGGATTGCGGGCGAAAGTGATTACGAGTTCAACTGAATCGCATTAGTTCGCAATCCGAAAACTCTCCTGCCTAATTGAACAATATATTTTTCGATGTAAGAAAAGTAGTCAAGTTCACGAAAGGGCAGAAAAGTGTGCTTTACTTTCTCCTTATTAAATAAAGATGAAGAAGGGCATTACTTTCGTGGCAGATGCTTGCGAAAATGAGTATTTCCGTCCATAATTCGTTACGTCAGTTAAAATATCCAAACTGCGCTATTGTTGTCACTATAACCTAGTGAATAATTTTTAGCTGGCTACGTTACATTCTTTTTCGTGTATTTAAATAAATTGACGCGTGTAATTATCTAATAGTGGTTCACGTGCGCCATTCTTGGCACCCGGACGTCATCATCGGACACTTTTTGTTGCATTTTATCACGGGGAGGAAAAAAAAATTTCGACACAATTAGAGAAAATGACACCCAGGATATAAAATAAGTTAAATATTTTTAACAGAAATAATAGTAAAATTTATATAATAATAAATAATAGTATTTTTGAAACTATTTTCGATAATTTAACTTTTTTTTTTTTGACCGCGAAGAGACAAACATCATTTAAAAGGCCATTTCATTATTTTCATATTTATTATACAATTTCGTACTGTAAATTGTTTACGTTTTTAAAAGTAAACTTTTTAATTCACGATATAAATAAACATTTAAAAAATACTTGAAAAACATTTCCCATAATGTTCGATTACCTCATCTTTTCATCAAGTGAATAAATTTCGATTGGCAAACTCACAAATATTTAACAGTTTGCATATAAAAATACATCACTGTATACATTGTTACACAAATAAACCGAGTTTAAGAACCTGCTGCTCATTACCAAATATCAAAATTTAACGTCATCGAAGTTTATTCCCATCTATATATCTTTCAGTACAATAATAAGTATGATAAAAAATAATCATTTTTCGATATCTCTTAAACTACTTTGTCTCTAATTATAATACAAATAAATTCAACATTTCACAGCAATTAAATTTATTCGTACACATTTTTATTCAACTTTTATTATATCAAAAGAAAAAGAAGTTAGACTCATTAAAACTTTTTTGCTTTTCAATTGATAAGTTAATTATTTTAATATAAATAATTTGTTGTAATTTTGAAATATTTATAGTTTAATTAATGTTTATATATTTAAATCCAATTATTCTAAGTAATTAAAGATATTTTTGACATTTAATGTGAAATGAATTCTTTATTTCTTTATATGCAATTGTTAAAACATATATGGACCATGTATGGGCCATATATATTTCATTTTTACTCGAGAAATAACTATTTTTCATTATATTCTCACATATTTGCAAACATGCACCTACGTTATTTAACGCGTTACAAGCAAATTAATCGGCGAACAAAAGGTGTTTAAAAACAAGACACGTATACGTTACTTTAATAGCGACGAGAAGCGTTATGTAACTCAAATTTATTCAATCGAACTCCCGAAGTGAGACGGAATAGATCTTATTGTGCTATAGATGTCGTTAATAGAAGAAAACTTGAACAATATATGCATCTTATTTAAAATAATCTTTAATGTTTATCCAATGAGCAACGTATTTCATAATCATATTCCTGGATCATCCTTGAAAATTGTGATCATCGCCAACAATTTGCATGACTAACGTAATTCATAGACAACTTTGTCCGATATCAATTAAGAGAACTGTGATGCATTAATTTAAAGGAGTGATATCTTTCGGTTTTTTTTGTTCCAATGCGACACAATCAAAAATCCATAAATAATACACTGAGAGAACATTTTTTAGAAAAATTGCAATCTTTTTTTTTTGTATTTTGAGGACATAACAGACAAATCTATAAAAGTAGAAAGAAAAATTATAAAATGTATTCATATGATTTTTCACTGATAAATTTATAAATACTTTGTACAGTTTTTGATTCTACTTTTTGCAACATTGTCCATCATGTCCTCCAATTACAATGAAAAATGTCAATTTTTTCAAACTATTTATAAATAGACAACTTGCAACATCTATATAAAATTAAATTAAATAACGTTGATTTTAATTCAATTCAAAGTCCAGTCGAATAAATGAATTTTGACATAATGACTTTTGCAAGTGAGGAGAACGAAATTAGAAATTAATTAAAGCTTATCTTTCCTCTTGATATTCAACTTTTCTTAATTCACAATAAATACAGCTCGAAATTAACATCGAATTATTTAACCCGACTGTTTATAAAAAAAATTAATTTGATGGACTTGATATATTAAGAGTCTAATTAATTTCTTAATCCTTTTTTATTTATACTTGCTTTTATAATTTGGACGTTAAATAAGCATTTGTCACTGATGTTAATATGTATTAAAATGATTAATGTCTTAATTGTTTTATGGATATAAATTAATCACAAATTCTCAAGCAATGAACGATATAATTACGACCCGAGGGAATGAAAAATATTAAATTATAAATTGGATCATTTCTATTTCGATTAAACTGCGACTGTGTTTCGACTCGCGCTGAATTATTAAAACAAACTAAATGACTTGAGACAAGTAAACAGGCATTATTTAAACCTTTCTCCAAATCATCGATCACGTTATATTTCGGACGAGACGTTTCTTTGCTAAGTTGGAAGATTGTCAAACGGGAAAAATTTAGCTCGACCTCAAGACCAGTGAATTAATGAAAGTAAGATTTTGAATTAAGGTGAAATGTCACTCGTTTGAGAAGTTTAAAGTGGCAAAATTGCCGCCCAAATAAAAACTTTCAAGTATCTTATAAATTAATAATTAATTTAAGAAAAGCGCAACGTCAATAATTATTATTATTTTTTTTTTTATTAATTGCAACTTTTTTTATTGAACTATCTTTTGTAACTCGTTTCATCTACTATTTAAAAGTTAAATTTTAATGCCATGAAAACGAGTTTTAAAAGAAACCTCTCTGAGAAAAGAAAAAACATTGTGAAATTGTTTAATTTTTGAAAGAAGTTTTTTTTAAATAATTAAAGATAAGTATTGTCAAGGAGGGTATGTCAATTTTGAATTGGTCACCCAAAATTACTGTTTTTTAAAAGGAAAAAATTCTGTTTTACCTATAAATATAACATTTAAAACTGCAGCCTTTGCTTTTCAAAAACAATAATTTTTATTGAAAGACGGACATACATCTGAAACAACCGTATTCAATTTCGATTCGTACTCATCTTAAATAATTATTCGTGATTAATTGGTCGTGTATTCTACTAGTAAAAATTTCAAAATGTATTTGATAAAAAGGCACAGTACGTAAGAGTTTAAAGGTCAACTGATTATCTATGCAAAAATTTTTGTTTTCTATTATTAAAAGCGCTTGTAATTCTCTCTATCTTTGCTTTAATGCGTTTATGTACTTTCGCATAGATAATGGGCTAACAATGTAAAACATCCAGCGTAAGTTTATGCGTAACGTCACAATAAATTAATTAACGAAATTAATCTTTATTCAAATGGTTACAATGAATCCTTAAACAAATGTAGTTCCTTGATATATAAGCCAGTTTGTTTTAATATCTCCTATGGAAATTAAAAAATAAAATTTCTTTTCTTAAAATAATATTTTTAAACAAAAAATGTAACATTTTTTAATACTTTGATCCGTAAAATGTAGGATCCTCTTTAAAATTAATAATTTTTTAAATCAAGTTAAACATAATCAGACAAAAACGATACATTATAAAATGCTATATATAACAGAAATATTAATAAAAATTACTGACATTGTTAGTAAACTGGTCATATACCCTATTTAAGGAATTACTATATTTTAAGTTAGCAAAACTTTGTTGACAATTATTCTTAGAAAGCTGACACTTTTTACTAACCGAGGACAGTAATTTTTCAACTTTTTCCAGTGTATAGCCAGTTTACTAACAATGTCATGTCAATAATTTTTATTAATCTTCATATTTAAACAAATTATTTTTTTTTTATTTTTAAATACACAAAGGTTTACCTAAAAAAGTCAAAAACAAACACTGTTATTGCTTTCGTTTTATTAATCATCCCTCTCGTATATTGGGCAAACAAATTTTCGTTTACCCTTTTTTAATTCAAAAAAACGTTTCCCTCTTCATTTCCATTTATACGCCTGCCATATTTTTCTCCGATCGCGATTTTTCCTCCCACCGGCGAGCGAACGTGCAAAACGAGCGCATAAATTCGACGTAGATAATGGTCGGAAGTTTGTGCGCGTCGCGGTCACGTTGCGATTCGCTTCTGTCCGTCAAAATAGCTATATAATTGTATGCGCATCTACTTTAGCGTTGCGCTGCAAACTTTACCACGCGCTAACATTTATGGAAACGCTAAAAATTACTGTATTCCTTGGCAACTCTGGTAAAAAAAATGAAACAAACATATTGTTGAAACATATATGGTCTATATATGGTCATATATGGTTTTCCTTAATCCATATAGGGTCATATATGATCGATTTATGGCAATAATTGATTTCCATATAAGGAAATTATTAAATAATATTCTAACATGTATGACTAGAATATTATATCAATTATAGTCATATATCAACCATACATCGACCATATATGGTCATATATGAATTAAGGAAAAACATATATATCCATATATGAAACTGTTAAAACATATATGAACCATATGTGTTTCATTTTCACTAGGGAAATATACTACGAACGAAACCCCGTGTCCGAGGTCGCTTAATAATTTAGAAATTGTTATTATTCTTGTTCGTTTTTATTCCCAAGCACAATTACGCCAGCAGCAATCAGGCGACTCTTTTTGTATTCTGCGTTTCGTTGTATGCTAATACGCAGGGCCACTGCTCGTGCGCGACCCAGTCAACGCCAATGCAAGGTGTACAAAAAGTTCGTCCGTTTTCATCCACGTTTCAAAGAAACATGTTTAGATCTGTTTTCAGGTTTCCGTCACCGTGGAATATTTAATGGCAAGATATCGAACGCTATTTTTTTTCTGCTTTACTTTTTACTCCTTTTCGCCTTGCTATTTGATTAATTCGGTCTTTAAAAATCATGAGAATACTAATGGATTGTGCGGATTATTCACTTATCACGTCTGATAAAGTTAGACGTAAATCATTGTAAAGGTGGAACCATAATATCATTATTTATTAAAATTAACGATGGGTGTATTTATTTAAAAAAAAATTAATTAAAAATGAAGAATTTTCACTGACAAAACTGTCAATTTAAGAATAATAAAATCTTCTTGTATTTGTTATTTTTAACAATTCTTAACGCAAGAATATTTCTATTTATGTTAAATAGGTTCTGTTTGATTAAGTTAGAAATCCACAAAGCAGTTTTTTCGGTGCAACTTTTCTCGTTTATTTTCTTAATTCAAGTATATTTTATATCAACATTTTAGTTTACGCCATTGGCTGATAATAATTTAATCGCCCATTGTACACAGCCAATATCAATTTACAAAGAATTTAAGGAATTTATGAAGATAATTTCTTTCGTTATATACAAATAAAACCTAAATAAAAAAGAAACACGTTCCACCTAAATGGGACGGAAATTAAAATACTTTATAACGGTAGATGCAAATTCCAAAATGCGCAGAAATAATCGATTAAAATAAACCGCCCCGTGAAATTGTAGAGTTTAATCATTGATGAGAAATGAAATAATTTAAGGAAATTGTCGAGACATACCGGGGCTATTATTTTGAGTGTCTTGGACAACTGCGTTCGTTTTTATTTAGAATTTACTCATGCATCGATACGATTTTATTTGCCAACAAAATATTGGAGTAACACAAAGTCATATATTTTTCAAGTCCAATTTTGAAAAATGTTTTCAAACCTTTATAGCTGAAAAACACTGAAAAACTGCTAAAATTGGAATTTTTCAGCATTTTTCAGCAAATAATTTTCACTAGGGTTTATTTACACTTATTTCCAATATATTTTTTTTAAATACTATATCATATAAAAAAATACTATAAATCCTCACAAATCCCCCAAATTTTTGTAAAATATAACATCGACTAACAAATATCTCTCGCTATAAAACAAATGAAAAATCATGCTCGTGTTGAGAGTAGGCACCGACGGAATTTCGTCCGGTAAATTTTCACGTAAAAACTTATATAACTATGATTCATCAGTTTGATATAAACGGCGAGGCGCAAAATCCGGACATTTTGTAAAATCGACTGAAATTAGAATTAAACGCAAAGTCTCATTAACCGATCTTTAATTAATATTTCCCTCCGCAGTTTGCAACCTTTTTTTTCCCCCCCTTTCTTTCCTTCATTTTCGTGATACAACAGAGGTCGAGGGAGGGGGGACGAACGCGAAATTTGTGCATTTATTGTAAATGTCAAAGTGGTTGCGCGCTCGCGTGGCACCCCTTTCCCCGTTCGCGGCTGGAGGTACGCGTAACGTAAGTATCTATATGGTATGCGGCGCTATATATGCGACCAAGTAGCTTGGCAACAAGCGGTCGGTTGCGGGGCAAGGTCGACCCTCTCCCTCGGTTATTTTATCCCGGCATATATTTATTACGAAACCGCGTACAACGCTGTCGACGACGACAGGAAAAAGTGCACAACTGCTTCCGCGAAATCCGCGAGAGAATCGTGATGGCCCGCGCGAAGAGAAAGCGCGCATTTGGCTATTTCAATTTTTCTCCCATACACTGAAAATATAACAAGGATTTTCTCGGACAAAATATTTTTCGTTAACATCCTTTATTTGGCATTAATGTAATTTTTTTTTTAGTAAAGTCAACCAACGTTATGTTATATCAAATAAAACTTTTGTTTACTTGAAATAAATATTTCTTTTGATAACTTTTTATTACTGCAAAACAATTATTTATTAATTGTAAAGTGTAAAATGATTTAAATTTAATTTATTATTTACAAAATTACAATTGTTATATCAAGCAAAATATTTAGTTACTGCAAATAATATAATTTATTTGTCACAATATAACGCTTTTAGATAAGTTATTTGGTTCAGGGAAATAAAATTTGTTTCAGAGACACCCAATTGTATTTTCAGTGTATCCCAATATCCATTTCAACTGTACTTTGAAGCTAAATAATTTCATGCAAAAATTTACTAAGTCAAATTAAGTTGATCCGATTAAATACTCTGACTTGCAAAGAGAAAAATAAATAAACAAAGCAAAAAATAAACATTCTTGCTAGAATAATAAAATTAATACGAAAAAAAAAATGTAATGCAATTGGAGCGAAAAACTAAAACTTTTCCACACACTTGTTTCTAATTTAAGTTCATTTCCATCACCTTGAAATGTTTACACTAATTATTCATTTGCAATTTCCTTTTTTTTTATTTTAAGAACAATTATTAGTAAAGCGTTATATAAAATTTTTCCCAGTTTTACAACCGGCCTTTTGCTAATTAAATAAGTAATATTATAAACACTTTATTTTGTACCGTTCGTTAGATAACAATAAAGTGTCGATCGGATGCAACATTAGGTAACATAGTTTAGCGCGCGTAATTATTTTGGCAATCACACATTGAACGTCAAAGTTCGTCCGTGCAAATATTTGTTGTGTGCATTTAAAGAAACTAATGCTCGAAATACTTGCTTCGCGTGAGAGAAAAGTAGTTTACTTTAAGGTACATAGAAAATGTAATTTCATAGCCTATTACAATAAGAAGTGCGTAGTATGATTTCATAGAAATTCTAATTTTACGAATAATTCTATTTATAATAGAATTATGATGATGATGATTGAGTATGTATGTATTATAATATAGTATTATTATTCATATTAAACCTGGTAAAAAATTAAACTACACAAACTCACAAAACTGTCTATTTAAGAGTAATAGAATATTCTTATATTAAATAGGATTTCCATTCATTATATGGACAAAACGAAATTCTATTTATAATAAGAATAAATAACTCTTATAAAGCATATATTTATCTAAAGAATAATTCCATTTATATTAAACGGATTTTTTATCAAGAAAAGAATAAAAATAGTTTCATTTTAAGAATATTCAACAGATGATACAAATTTAACCTAACAATTGCATGCAGTATATATATGCGTATGTACATACCCATACTACATATGAAAATATGTATATTCTAAGTTGTTCCAAGTATAAATTTATCTTGAAATTTTGAAAAAACAATATAATTAATTAAACGACACTGACCGAACGTAAAAACTTTAACACGGATGGAACACAGGCTGAACAATACTGCGACAATGACAGCTGAACTAGGCTTATATATTTACAAATAGACATATTCTTATCATAAATAGAAATCTGGTTAGTATTATCTGAAATAAGATTTATCAAAAAATTAATTTCCTTTTAATATAAAAACTTAAATTTATTGTATACTAACTGAATATTCTTATTTTTAATTGATATTCTGTTAGTTTTAATAGGAAAAATTTCTTTGTACAGTTATCTTAAAGTAAGTATATTTTTTTTCTGAGTGTAGCAGATTTTTTTATATGGTCCATATATGTTTTAACAATTTTATACAAGAAAATGTATGAATATATGGATATATATGATTTTCCTTAATCCATATATGGCCATATATGGCCATATATGGTCGATATCTTGTCGATATATGCCAATAATTGGTTTCATTATAAGGAAATTATTAAATGCATATATGGATAGAATATTATATCAAATATTGCCGTATATCGACCATATATAGTCATGTTTGGATTAAGGTAAAACATATGTCTATATATGACAATATATGGATTAAGGAAAAACATACCTTTCTATATATGACCATATATGGTGAATATATGGCAATAATTGATATAATATTCTAGCCATACATGCATTTAATAATTTCCTTATATACAAATAAAAAATAAAAGTTTCATTTTTACCAGGGAAGATTAATAAGAATAATAAATATTCATATTAAGTTAAAAGAGAATACTAAATTTTTCATATTTGTTAAATTAACACCACAAAGGCAAATAAATAAAGAGGAAATAGTGTTTGTAAGCAATGGCTGAATTCTAATTGGTCATTGGAGTTGTCAAAGCAGACCGTTAGTGCAAGCGCCATAAACATCGGCACTATAATGAACCGCAGTGTCGCTCGCACGATTTTGATCGAATTTTAACCAATCGCTTGTGTGTGTGTACGTTGGTATAATAACGACGCGCTATGCATGGCATATTAAGGTCTATATTAAGGTCTATATTAAGGTCAATTTCTGCAGTGAAAAGCCATATCGACGCGGCAACAATTTCGAGCAAAATTAAGAGGATCGGGTACAATTTCGTTTCCGTTCCGTCATCGACACAAAGAAAGTAGGTTTATTTACGGTTTATTAACGGTAAGCGAAGAAATGTGTTCAATTAAAGGGGCGCAATTGAAAGAACGCGAAAGATAATTGCGGTGGAATAATTATATGATTATTTTTGTTTGGATACACTCTAAAAAAATGACTGCAATGTTCTATTTGACTCAAATACAAATCTATTTCAATCAAACAGATTTCTCGTTCTGCCACAAAAATTCCGTTTGATTTAAGTGGCAATTTTTTGTCAGAGTATAAAACGTCACAAAAATTCAGGTATATTGCAAAAATAAAAATATTATCAACAGTTACCCATCCCCATTATCAACTCTTCCCACGTACGCTTAATTTGCTAATTTATGTACCCGACATGGCGTGGATGGTCCTTGATCACTTGCGAAGAAACATTCATAACAAAGTTTGTTATTTTCATTACGCTCGGTAGACTCGCGTTCGACCTATATGCGCATACGGCAAAATTTAAACTTTTATGAACAGTAAAATTCGTGCATTATAAACGAGGCTGGTAAGTTGCGTCCCGGCAAAGTCTGAAATTAGTATGTTATGTGTCCCCACTATCCTTTTTAAGACGGTAATTACTTAACTTGAAATAACACTTTTTCTACGTCTTTTTATCTTAATTTATTAATTTAATTTAATTTAATATTTCTTAACAAATAGTAGGATAAATAATATTATGTCAATTTATAATACAATCGTAAAAGATTTACAATATTATATGGACATATGTTAGTTCTTAATGCATATATGGTCATATATATTCATATTATTAAAAACTGAATACATAGCTTTGAAATTTTACTATTATTTATAGTAAAAACATTACTGTTTCCAATATATCCTTAAATTGATATAAATAGTAATTTATGACATTTCTCTTTTCTCAATGTACTGATTTTCATTTGAACGTCCACACCCAGAGAAAAAATTTATTAATTTTAAATAAATAGGTTTATTTGAAAAAATTTAGTTGTAACAAGGAAAAAATTTATTTGAAATAAAGTAAAATTATTTGTTTCTAATAAATTTATTTAAATTTAAGAAATTAATTTATTTGAAAGTATTTATTTATTTTAACTAAATATTTTTTAAATCAAATAAATTTATTTATTAAATACAAATAAATTTCGTTTATTAATTTCAAATAAATTCATTTATTAATTACAAATAAATGTACTCATTAAAACCAAATAAATTTATTTATTAGACATTGATAAACTTGATGTACAAGATATACATGAACGTATAACAGGTACTGTGGTATAGTAGGGAAGGCGTCTACTTAGGTAATGTTAAGGACACGAGTTCAATACCTCATCCAGCGGAGCT
>JABFPN010006877.1:0-10996 GCA_022817305.1 Leptoteleia sp. ZL-2020 | reverse complement strand
TCCCCCCCCCCCCCCCGCTCGGTGGTGACTCGCGGAAAAATTCAATGTGCGGCAACGGCCACGCTGTCAAAGGGCTCGATACCGAATGGCAGCTTCGCGCTCGACTAAATGTATAGAATTATCGTTAAGGGGATATATTTTTTTGCCAGTTTATTACGGGATGAATGGCGCTCCTTCCCCTCGAGGGTCATCAAGTAGGCGGAGGTATCAAGAAAGGAGAAGCGAATGTCTTTTTCTTTCCCTTCTTCTTTTCCTTCTTTTGCTTTAGATGGTCGGTCGATTGGTTGAAGAAGAAGAGATTGTTATTATTGTTCGATTAATACCATTTAGAATACAAAAGTTGCGTTTATTTGGAGGCGTGGAAAGTGGATTATGAGAGTGTAACACAAGTGGAAACCTTTTTTTTTTTCATATTTCTACTCAAGTAAAAAAATCAGCATTATGCTAGTACTGAGTGGCAAACGGGAATGAGCAGGCAATAGGGGAAAGTAAATCTTTATACCATAAAAATATATCCCAAATAACTTCATTTATAATCATTAATAAATATAATTATAAGAAACTGCCTCTAGTGAATTTATATATTATATATATTTATATATTATTTATATAAATTGCCAAAAGTCGTCAGTTGTAGACTAATTGCCTCAGTCCAATGGTTTTTCACCAAAACACTGGGCCAACAGTCAGTTGCCAACTCTTGCCCAACGCTCACTAAATGCTGTGCCAATACTCGGCCGTTTGTCAATTTCTACATAAGTAAGTTTGCAGACACATTTCTTTAATAACGTATATGACAATTATTTTGTAAAATTTAAAATTATTATAATTTTTAATATTTTATTTTCAATCCTTTTTCATTTTATTTCATACTTATTTGCGTAAATAAATTATTATTCTAAGGAAGGTATTAAGGGTAATATTACCATCTTTTATTTCGTATCAAGTGCACGGAGAAAAAAAAGGTATCGTAATTGTGACGATGAATTATAGCACATTCAGTATATGCTCTTAATATTAACCTACGTACAATACATTTGAAGGATATTTGTAATAAATATTTCGAAGTCTGAAATATGGTATTGCGAGTGAAACTGAAAAATATGGTACATAGAATTATACTGACAGTATATCCGAAACTTGTTATAACTTAATAATGTACGATACACTTTTTCCTCGGTATACCTTTCTGTTTTTTCAATAAAAGTGACTATTCCTTTGAAAGATACGGCGTATCATTGAGGTATGAAAGGAGCTCGTGACTTTTTTTTTTTCTTTTAAATATTGTAATTTCTATTGAACGATTGACATATAAGTAGAAGCAACAAAAGCGATAAGATAACCCGCGCTATTTTTCTCAGTGCATTGATGGCCATTTTTCATTCTCGTTTTTGCTTTATTCGGTTTCATTAAGGCGTGGAAAAAAAAGAGTAAAAAATGTGATGCTACTTTTTATATTATAATAAAAAAAAGCTGATAAATGTATGATTTCTCGTAAGAAAAAAAAAATTAATAAAAGTGAAGATGGATTTACAAGCTTTGTGTCGTAACATTCGATTAAAGTTATTGAAATTTTAATAAAATTTTACATTTATTTATTAATACCTTGTGCGATTGTTCGTTAACTTTTGCTTTTCCTTCTAAATTTTACTTTCCTATATTGATACAAATTTTTAGTCGACATGCATAACTGTTTCATAATAAAAATTACCAAGTATTTAACTGAAACTGTAATTAGAAATTATTAACAAGGTAACACTAAACTGTATTTATAATAGCGAAAATTATGCGACGCAGCATCTGCAATTACAGTAGTACAGCCGGGACGTTTATCATTTGAAATGTATAATACGTTTTGTGAATTCTAATATACACACTCGGAGGGAACTAACGAAACAAAAATCGCTACATTTTGTAGCGACGCAAAGTATTATTTTCCCAAATAATAAATCCATGCACAGATTCGTCGAAACGATGAATTTTTCTATTCCCTTCGCAAGCGTATATAATTTTATCCGTAAAAAATATATATAATTTTATTCGAAAGAAAAAAGAAATAACAATAAATTGTTGTGTTAAACTAAACGTATAAATTTAAGCAGTGCAATCAAATTTCTTTGCCGTTGTTCAGCCCTTTGACCGGTCTCGAACAAAGTGGATATTTTGACCTTGTTCGTTATTTGGTTTGTAGCGACTAATTAAGCCAGAATTAAGGAAAACTGTTTTAACGCGTTTGGAAAGTTGATTAAATAAAGACTAATCTCGGATGATTGTTTCAATTTTCTCTGATACACATTATCGGAAATAATTACGGAAAGCTTCGGGCTTTTACTTTGCCCGGACCTACCCTAAATTAAAAAAGGCAACCCTGCAAATTCATCGTAAACTTTTTTATGAGAAAAAGCAAAATGTTCTGCTTGTGTATCGTCGTTTGTACCATCGGGGTCAAATATTTCAATGTTCAAGGATAAAGGATACACTTCAAATATTTATCAAATTTAGTTGCTAACAAAATTTGATTATTATTTTTTAAAATTTCAATTCTATTAAAGAAGTACTATAAAAAATATATTTCAAATATTTATCAAACTTAGTTGCTAACAAAATTTGATTATTATTTTTTAAAATGTCAATTCTATTAAAGAAGTACTATAAAAAAAAATACATAAAAAAAGGAAAAAATTATAGCAATGCACCATGTATCTATTTAGAATTAAAACCCCTAGTAAAAATGGGCCCAATCAGGGCCCAACTGGCACAAAATTGTAACATACAAAGCAACATGAATATTCCATGGCAACCAGGTCAGGGTCCCACCTAGTCAACCTTGAATTGCCAAATTACATATCGGCCCTAAATGTGCTTTATTTCCTATTCAATGCAAAAAGAAAAATAAAATGTTGTCAGCTGAAATAAGCTCGCATGTACCATCATGCAATCGGAGCATCGTTCCGGATTGTTTTTGCGAAATAATTGGCCCAACATTTGGGACATTTCGTCGTGGCAAATTGACAAAATGATGGCGGTGGAAATTGCTACGAATTCTTGCCGGGCCATCTCGGTAAATCCGTCAATTGTGCGATAAGTCGAAGGACCCTTTTCCTTCCAAATGAGTTTTATCGGCAATGATTGATGAACTTGGTCCGTACACGCGTCCAGATGTATCTACTGCCGTATTGCAGTTCCGCTGCCATTTCTCCCTTCCCCCAGATCTCGACACTTTGCCGCGTTATAATGCCATTTGCGAACCCTCGCAGCCGGGCCGACTTTACGTTATATTTCCAACTACCCGCTATTCCGATCGCCTTCACGGGGCCACCAAGATTATAATTCAATAAAGCCGCTAAGTGATTAATTGTGCGCAGCCTCGCCGGCCCCGTGGCCGGCCATTATTGTCAACTTATTCGCCTCGATGCGGGGTCGGGCGCGCGCGCGCGCGCTCGCTCCCACCTCTATTTTGATCCGGCACAGGAAAAATTTGATTTATACATTGTTTACTTTGAAACGGGACTATTAAATTCCGATCGACCGCCCGCCCCACCAATCCGCCAGTTGCGCTTCAAACTCTGATCCCGATTCAAAGTTATTTCCAGTTCTTAACGCTCCAGTTAATTCCTAACAATTCCTTTTATAATTATTCGTACAATTTGTATTATTACTTTTCTCTCTCTCCCTTTCTCTCTCTCTCTCTCTCTCTCTCTCTCTCTCTCTGTTAGGCTTTAATTATTTTCTACCAAGATTCTTCTAATTTATGATGTGTGTAGAAATTGACAAACGGCCAAGTACTGGCAGAGTATTAGTAAGTGTCGGGCAATCGTTGGCCCAGTCCTGGGGTGAAGCACCGATAGACTAAGGCACATTACAAATGCCAACTCTGGGAAATTTAACAAGAATCAGCCATACAAATTTATCTAATCCAAAACACAGTGAAATCCAAGTAGTTTTCGTTAACATATTGAGGTTATGTCGAGTCCCTATAGAATAAGTGTATGGTTGAATCAGCAATACAGTTTATGTAACGTTTAAATATTCACTTTAGTCGATTTAATATCTAGGTCCTTCTGCAAATAGAATAAATTATGATAAATTATGAAAGAAATACTATAATAAAGCATTTATTCCAATAAATCTGTAAAAATTCCAATAAATTTATAGGAAAAAGTACCTTATTTTAGCATTTATTTCATATTTTATCACCAAGTATGTTCATAAATTGTCTTCTGGGGTTGGAATCCAATTATTTATGGTAAAATTAACTCTTTATTTTTCGGCGTGTAAAAACAGTAATATTACCAATCATACTTTTTTCCCAGTGTACTATTTACCCGGACAACCATCGTTAAAACGTGCATAGCAATTTTTAACAGCAAATTGTAGACGCTTTCGTTTCGTATGCAAAACGGAAATCACAAGAGGGGAAACATTCCTTTCGGTTTTCTCCGAGTTACCGTCCGGTGACCGCGGGCCAACGTCGCCGGGCGGGAATTTTACATCGCGCGAGTCATTTGCTTCGATTTAGCGTTCGCTTTTTCACCCCCCTTCCCCCTCCCCTCGTCTCGCGTACGTACGAGTGGTGCCGCGCAAACATTCAATACGCGCGGCTTTTATGACAAGCAAGAGAACGAAAATTGGCGGGCATGTGCGCGCTTTCTTAGCGGCGTCCCTCGAGCACCATCAAAGCCCTCGCCCACCCTTCTATTTATTTCTCATAATAAACAGGGAAAAGTCTCGCATAAATAACTCCCCATCGACGCGGCGACTTTTTGCGCAAAAATTTGAACAAGATTTCAGCGCGTCTCGCAGTTTTAATCGTGGCAATTTCTGCGTTTATTTATAAGACTCTTTCGACGATAAAAATTCATCGATTTCGTTACAATTTCAATGAACAACCAAATGAAAATTTTACACCAAAAAGTTGGTACTTTTGTGACGATATTGGATGAAATTGTGATGTATTAAAATTTTGTTTAAAGGTAATGAACATGTGTATTATTACTATTTATGATATAATTGTTTTTATATAAATATTCCTTTTATTATTATTACTGTTATAAATATTTTAATATTTCTTTATAAATTTAACCATATTTTATAACAATATTCTATATTTTACTCAATTTTCCCAGGCGTGCAATCCCTTTGCAAAGAAAAATAAGATTATTTTTTAACATAAAATTTTTCTCAGTGCTTAACGACAAGTTTCATGTCGCCATACACAACCGTGTACTATAAAAAAAATAGAAAGAGAAAAAAGAAACAAGTACTTCGAAACTTACGCGTGGTTCATGCGTAAAGCGAAACAACATAATTATAATTTTATTTAAAATTTTCATGCGAAAAATAACAATCTGTAAATATCTTGAAATAATGCGCAGTTCACTTAATTAAAACCGGACAAAGTGCATTAAATGCACTATATAAATAGAAAAACTCTTAACTTTTTGCCACGCATTCAAACATCTGAATATACTTGGGCTTTTACATCATGAAAATGACTTTAATTTAAAAATATTACCTTTTTTTGCCGTCGAAATAAAAATGGAGTTTTATATTTAGTTATAAACAATGAGAACGAATAGTCACAAATAATCATGAATCAATATTATATGGGATGTCTCTTTTTAGATTTCAACGAGAATCTACAAAATTGGCACGCTTTCATTTGACTTTAAAAGAAACTTCAATTTTTAAAATGTTTCAATAAAACGTCCCTTTAAGTTCATCGCTGGACGCGATTAATCATATATTCCAATAATCAAAGTTAATTTCTTTTCATTACCGGTTGAGTATTTCGAATTTTTGATATAATAATTAACTATCGTTTTTAGTACACCCATTTATATTCAGTGCGCTTGTTATAAAAAGAAACTCATTTATTTAATGCTGATACAATGATAAAAATTTATTAATAGTTGCTACTATATTTCATAATAACTCGGAAAGATGTCTGCATTTATAATATTCTTTGTGATATATTATTTTAACCAAAAATTAAAAAAAAAATGTCGTTGTCAAGGAATGGAACCCCATTACCTAACAGTTACTAACACTGAGAAAAAAGTCACATGGTTAATTTTCGTGATTACTAAAATTCTGGTTGAATTAACCATATCATGGTTATTTTTAACTAGAAATCAGGTAACTGGAACTAAAATTGTATAGTATTCCCGAAAATTAACTATGCGTACAGTTAATATTGCTATATTTTTTTCTCAGTGTAGCTTTAACCATGCTCCCATGTCAATGTCAGAGTACAGTAATAACGAAGTGAGTGACAATAGTGACTGGTGACCGATTACCTTGAATTAACACTTGCTATTCCTTAACAACTACACTTTTTCGCTCGTACACTCCCGAGTTATCGTAGAACACAATAGCAACTATTAATAAATTTTCGCGGGGGAAAAGCCTACAAAACGCGCATTATTAAATCCACCATACATCACGGATTTCAAGTAGCTTTTCACGGTGCTACGGGAAAGTTTTGTTAACTAAATTACAGTCGATTCAACCGGCTTCGTCGCCGCGCCGATAAAATTCAGTCTCGCGAAATCGTCCCCAAAGCGAAAACTGGGGGAAAAGGGGGGAAAACGCGCGCGAAAATTCTGCCGAAAGGTATAAACACGCGGAGAGGTGCGCGTTTCGACCTTCCCCCCCCCCTCCTTCAGCGTTTTTCCAAGCCACCAGGGACGGCCGTGGTAGGGGGGCGTGGCCCCGACATTTGCTTATTTCAAAATTCCCGTTCAACTTTTGCCGCGAATGTTAATAATGCGCCGCGATTCCAAGACGCATTGTGTGTTCGACAATTCGCGATCCAATTTATTCGGCGGGGTCAGCCGGCTACATCAACAAAAGTCCGCCAACTTTTGTAATAAATAATAATGGAAATACGCGGGCGGCGGGCACAAAAGCCGCCGCCATAACGAATGGCCAGAATTGCGTCGCACAAAGAATTGAATTCCGCTTTTGCACAAATTTGAGACCTTTAATCGCGCGCTTCGATATTAATTGTCGCGCCGCGGCGAAACGCGAAAGAACCGCGGTAAATAAAGGGCCGAAAAAGGTCACACCGGCCCGGGCATTAATTTAAAGGTATCGCGCGCTCTCTGACGCGCTTGTTATTATTGCCGCGCGGATTCCGCGGGATAATTTCGATTGGCCCGTCCCGCAACTGGGTCATATTTTTCGGTTGGCCACCAAATCTTCGCGCGGATCATCTCGGCCTTTTAAATAAATTCCCGAACTTGTCCTGGCTGGTTCCAAATATCCCTTCCGTTACGCAATCACGAGAATATTTCGCAAATAATGAACCGCCAACCCACGTGGAAACCGTCAGTATTGATAAGTGGCTGATAACTGGCTCGATACTGGCACAACACTGACAGTATTATGGCAAAGTACAATGGACCAGTACTGATTCCGTACTGTATCTCTACTGGCACCAGTGGACAAACGGATCTAAGCCAGTACTGAACTTAACTGTCCAACCAGTACTCCGCCGACAATTGCCCAGTACTTGTCTGCAAACGAAACTTTATCTATTTGTCCAGTACTGGTTCAATACAGGCGATGTACTGGTATACAAATGGTGCCAGTAGACAAACAATGCAGAACCAGTACTGCCACCAGTGGCCAAACGGATTTAAGCCAGTAAACTTTATCTATTTGTTGAGTACTGGTTCAATACAGGCATGGTACTGTACTGAGAAAAAAATATAGTAATATTAACTACACGGAAAGAAAAGATTAATAAAAATTACTGACATTGTTGGTAAACTGGTCATATACTTGCAAGAACTGAAAAATTACTATCCCAAGTTAGTAAAAAGTGTCAGCTTTCTACGAATAATTGTGAACAAATTGCTACGTTTTCCTAACTCAAGATAGTAATTTCTTAAATTTTGCAATTATATAACCAGTTTACTAATAATGTCAGTAACTTTTATTAATCTTTTCTCTCCATTTCAGTTCCAGTTACCTGATTTTTTTGTTAAAATAACCATAATATGGTTAATTCAACCAGAATTTTAGTAATCACGAAAATTAACCATGTTACTTTTTTCTCAGTGTGCAAAAAAGAGACGCAAAGAGTGCCAGCATCGATCTATTATACTTATGTGTTAAAGATTATAACATTACAACTAATGAAACGCAATAATTAATAACACAGGCGCATTAAGTCGTCGCGATGCGCGTACATAGAGGACGAGACCGCGGCGAAATTCCACGGAAATGCTGCCTGCGACAATGCCAGGGCTCCGCTGCTACCCGTTTAAATTATTTAAATAGAATGCGACGTTGTGTTATTAATCAAGAATCGAGGCTGATTTGCACCCGGCGATGGTAAGTCTTTGCGAATTGGAAATGAAACTTGGACGAAGATCGACTGCCCAATCGGACGCGGTTTATTATCGATAAATGTGCGAGGTTTGGCTGTAAATTCTTGGGACAAATTAGCGTTCGTGCCGATGTCAAGGAAGTGTATATATTTGTAATTAGAACGAATGCGAACGAGCGAATCTCACTTTTTTTTTAGGAAATTTATCACGAAGTTTAAAATTTTTTTTTTTATCAAAAGTATAATTTGAGTTTTTCTTAATACCGATGAAGTTGTATCGAAATAATTTATTTAAACGATGTATCATCTTTCTTTTTTTATTGAAAAATTATTAATGTTAGAATTTAATTCGGATTTTGGAGTTAGACCTCAGTACGGTTATTGATTTAATACGATTGTTAATATAATAGGATAAATACTCCTAGTTTAATTTAACCCGAAAATCTTCCTAAGTTGCCTAATACTTTGAACTAAGTTGCATCGAATTTTGATAAATTATTAATAAATTAATAAATAATAATTAATTCAATAACTACGAATTTAATAATTTAATAGTTAATTTTATAATCGATTAAGAAATTGTTATTAATTTCGATTAATTATGGTTCAATTTGTGTAATCCCTTTAGTAGGAAAGATTTCTGGGCCACGGTATGGTTTAGGCATGGCTTATTTAAGGAATTCAACAAAAAGATAACTATGCCTCGTATGAAAAGCCAGGATCCGATTTAAAAAGCCAATCTTTAAAAAATTTACTAAATGTCAATATTTCTTCATCGTATATTATCCCATATATTATATAACGTTTGTCTTCTGTGAGCTATCTATGGCTTGTTTGTGAGCACAAGCTTCATATGACAAATTATAACGGAGATAAATCTGTGACTCGGTATATAAAATGTTATTCCAGCCTTTCATACGTAGATTGTGCCACAAGTGGTACAATGTATCGACGTTCCATAAATAATCTAGTGGGGAATTGTCGCGGTCAAACAATTGTCCTAATTGTAGCCCGTCTGTTGACCAGTACTGGCCCAAGTCCGAACCGATACAATTATGTGCAAACTTGCCGGTATAAATAAATTTGCAGGTAGACATTGATCCTATTTAAAAGCCATCCATTTATCCGAGGTATTTCATAATATTGCTTTCTAATAGTATTTCATAAAATATTTGCAATTCAAAATTAATTAAATTGCTAATAAGAGTAATGCGAGACCAAATCTTTATCTATTTCCATCCTTAATCTTTTCCAGAAACTATTTCTTACAAAAACATTACGTAAATAAAGAAATAAAACGTCGAATGACAGTTGAAACCGAACTACAAAAGAGCAAATGATTTTCATGAAATTTAAATATCATTAAAATGTTCCTCTCAATTTGATACTTTCAATTCGAACAATCAAAATTTATGAAATACTTTTCTCAAGTGAAATCGAAAGGCTTGATACTACCACAATTGATAATCAGTACTGGCCCAACGTTATCCCCCCAAGCCTGGACCAACACTCGCGAAAACAATCACGTCTGACGGAATCCAAGAGTCATCAAATTGGACACCAACGTCGCCCCAATTGCAACGCCAGTTACCATCGACGTCCTACCGGAGAAATCACAGTTTCCCAATCCCTAGCTCGACCGAAAATTTTATTTCGCCCAAACAAGAAACCTCCAATTGATCTCCTTTATTTCAGTTAACAAAACATTTTAATTGGGAACCCCTCCAATTGTCATTTTTAATTCCTTTCGCTCGCTCGTTCCGCGCTCCATTTAGCCCGAGTGGATTTTTGGAATTTAATTCCGTCCGAATCCTAATAAACTCGAGGGCGAAAGGTTCGCCCGGCTGCGCGGTGCCCAACTATCCGCCGCGTTTATACGAACGATTAAGAATACGTGCCGTTCTGGCAGCTCGATCAAAACGCAAGGTTTCATCGCGGCCCCGAGGGACCGGCCAATTTTTTTCTACCCCCCTCCCCCTCCCAAACTTCTTCCTTTTCCTGCTCCGCAATTCCGTACATCTGGCAAAATTTTTTCGAAAATTTGGTAGATATCGAACCATCTGTCTCCGGACCTTTTTTTGGGTCCCATTAACGCACGCTCGAATACTTTGCACCTTAAAAGTGAGAACCTTTCATCAAAAAATTCCGCGCACCAGCCGCCAACAACCCCGATGCTCCGTTACTTTGGTTCGTACACCGATCCAAAAGCAAGCCACCGTCAACGTCGCTTGACGATCACAACCATAACAACACCTGGCGAACAAGCACTCCTGACGTTCCTTATCTTATCGCACGTGAAATAGATCGACCAACTGATATTCCTCGCACCAATCACTCATCCAATCGCCATCACTGATCCCGAGCACTATTGTTTCGATTTTTGCAAAATTTCTACCATTTCTCATACACTTCCATCCCGTCAATGAATATCGCAAATTGTTTAAAGAGAAATTAAAAAAGAATAAAATAAAAGTTTTCCGTCAAAGTTCGCGTCACTGGTGCTTTACTTTCTTCTCATTTCTTTCACAATTACACTGAGAGAAATATACAAAGTTATCAGAACTAAATTTGTAGAGTTGTGACATATTTAGTTGTAATAACTGTAAATACAGTTGTAACAAATATAACTGCAGTCATCAGAACTATTTCCACCGCAAC
>JABFPN010006876.1:0-10997 GCA_022817305.1 Leptoteleia sp. ZL-2020 | reverse complement strand
CCCCCCCCCCCCCCGTCTATCGATTGTCGCAGGGCGCGCTGAATTTGAATCGCCACGATATTCATTAGCCGCAGCAACGCAGAAGTAATTTAATTTGTTGCCGGATTAGTGGAATGTTAATGAAAACAGGCAATGGGCACTCGTGTACCAATTTCCGATTAAACCCGTGGGTTCATGACGAGGGTTCGATGTCGCCGCGACCGGGGGCCACAAAAAAAAAAAAGGTAATCGCCCGCCATCTTGCAGGAATGTGAAAAATTAAGGCTACCAGAAAGTAGGCTAATTTAGAATGCACGAGCGGAATGTTTGGTGGCGAGGTAAAAAGGTATTTAATATATTACGCATGTCAACTTTTACACCGTGCCAAAGATTTTATTAGATTTCTAGAAGCCTGCCTAATTAAAAACTTGTATCATAACTCACGAAAATCCTGTCACACCCATAAATCATATTTTTATTCAGACTCCGGGTGTGTTTTTTCTTTCCTCCCTCCCCCCCCCCGCCTGATGGTGGGAAATGATTTATTTATGGCTCCTCATCGCGAAGGAATATTTTAATTAACAAATCATCCGGGCGGGTAGAGCCGGCGCGCCTCGAAACGTTAAAAATTGCGCGATTATGTGTGATCGATAAATAATTACGCGAGAGCATATTACGGGGCGTTACACATTCGCGGGAATTATCATAATAGATTTGTCTCCACGGGCATTGTCCACGGCGGCACCGATAATAACAATTATTATTATTTTCGTGTACCGATAGTCGATGAAACAATAGCGCCGTTGTTGCCACGAGCCAATATCGTTTTCCGTGCCAACTCGAATATTCACGCATACATCGGATAAGACGACATTGGCGGACAGGGGAGGGTATTATAGATACCAAATCGAATGTTCGAACATGTTTGTTCGGGCATGTGCAAATGGAAACCGCTGCCAATGAGTGGGACAAGGATGTAGGCGCGCGGGCGCGCGCTCACCCCGGTAATGGAATCCCTTCGCGTGGCGAACGCAATCACACTGATGTTTCGGAAGCCAGAGGCTATGCCACAAGGGATTTCCTACGCTCTGGAGCAGATCAGGCCCCTTGCGCTTCCATTTCAGTTTCACCCTCCGCGAACTTCACCATCTCGATCACTTTTCCTCGACTTCCGATTTTCATCGTTTACGCATGAATTTATAACCGCGTGATGAATTGGTACAATTTTTTTTACGCGCACTTTGTAATACAAATTGTGCAAGATTTAGATAACTTTGTACTGGAATATTTTTTTTTTGTAAGTTTGAGACAACAGCTATTATTCAATGTCTGTATCGTCCACGTTTATCTGGTACAATACTATTATTATTATTATTATATTTCGAAAATTAGGTTACTTTAATTTTATAATTAATTGTTTTAACAACAAGAGGGAAACCTATTTTATTTTGCAAGTTTTTTCAAGTTTGGATCGAGATTACTTTTTAACAATATAGAGACTAGATATAGAAATTTCTGAATTAATATTGTAGAATTTAAATTGTGAATAAAACGTGTGAACCGATGTTTATTGCTTCTGGTTAATTTTCGATGTAATTTGCAGATTAGAATGCAGAATTCTAAGTTGTTAGACAAACAATCTGCATGTATAATTACTAGATTATTGAAGCGCGCCCTCTAGACACTTTGCCCCTGCACTTATTTCCGGAAATAACAACCCCATTATAATCTTGAGTATGAAAACTTACGTGAAAATCAGTAGAATCAATTAAACTTTTTCACACAATCAAAAAAAAGTTGGAATAAAAATTGGAATAAAAAAAAATATTAATTTCCTACTAGTATACCAAAAATATTATTTGCTATTGTAGTAAAATACTAATATGTGTCTCAGAATGATTCTGAAAGCAAACTCTTCAAAAATTAATGGCTCTTTCTTTAATAAAAAAAAAAATTTCCATACTGAATAGACAAAAAAAAACTATAAAAGCACTACAATCGATATCTTTACAACATCAAAATGTACATTAATTTTGCCGAAACTTTTATTTCCGCTCACCTCAACAATACGTGCAAAATGTAACAGCTACAAATTCCGCATCACAACATCCATTTGTCTTTACCTTTTCAGTTACATCAATGCCCTAATAAATATTTACTCTCGACCAAATACAAAGCGCGGCAAAACGCGTACATTTTTTAAAGCCAAATTTCGCCTTGTTTTTATTAGCACTGACTTAAGAATGAGCCATCTTCGGGGGATCGCGGAAGGAATGAAATCACGCGAGAATATAACTCGAGCGAGTTATGAATTCTTTTCAAAAATCTCGTGGGGATCCACGAAAGTTGAGCGCTCGACAGGGATCAAAGTGGTTTGGTCCTGGCGCGTTGGGAGGATGAAAATGAGGAGCAGGGTAAGAGGATGTAGATCAAGGGGCCTTAGCAGGAAGCCACGGCGTTTGGAATGGTCTCGTCGGTAAAGAGAGAAACTGGATGATGGAGGGAAACGAGGGATGGGCGAGCCGGCGGAAAGAGAAGAAATCTTTCGAGGGATCGAGGGAGAAGAGCGTCACCCGTACGAAGAGTATTCAAGCAAGCGACGTAGAATACAAAGCAGTCAAAGAGTCGTGGGATGCGGGAGCCAGTTGAGTTCTGGAGGAGGACGGAGGCGAATGAAGAGAGAGACGCAAACAGACCCCCTGCCGTCTATTCAAACCGCACATGAATTATTGCCGTGGATAATCTGTAAATATATTATTTATTTTGATTTTGTACACAGCGCGTTTTACTTGCTTCGTCTCTTCGGCGGCTCCGAGCGCGCGCGCGCGCGCGTCGCCTCTTCTTTCCTAGTTAAGATTACAAATGAGTCCACTCGGGATTACCAAAGTGAGACACCTAAGAGAATTCGACGTCATTTCGAAACGGGCCAACCGAGAGTGGAATTCGAAACTTATCAGGTCATGCAAATGACCAAGAAGGCTTTTGATATATCGCTTTATGATTTTTTCTTTTTTTTTTTTTTAACTTCGCCTCGTACGCGACAAACGCCGTTTGCTATCATCTTTGGCTAAATGCGGAATATGATTATGGAAGTTGGAGGCTGAGAAAGTTTTACGCGGCACATCACGGCCGCCCGATGAACACTGGTGTTGCAATATGAGTCATACGATTAGATTAGGATTATGATAACTAGGAGTCGGAAAAATTAATGCGTTTAATTGTTTCGGACTTATCGAAAAGACGTTCTGCGGATGATTAATATTGATGGCCAAGGCTTTTGAAAGAATCCATTATAAATATTTTTGTTATTTGCATCCAAAGGTTTAATCTTGGGCCTTTATCAATGAGGTCATCGGAATTGCGAGGAAAAAAAAGCGGTATCTTTGTAGTAACTGTATGAAGTTGGCCTTTTTTATAAACATTTTTTTCAACACTTAATTAATAATTATTCGCTTAATCTTACGTTTATACTTGCTGATCAGATGCCTAAATTTAGATGAGATCATAATTTATTTATGTATCAAATATTAACTTTTGATAGTAATGTTGCATTATCGACTTATAATGATCGAGTAAGAATAGTACGATGTATAGAATTTCAAATGATCTTAACTTGAGATACACACATTGAATCTGATTGATACGATTTTTATTTATAAGCAAATATCTAGGTAGAAATGGGTAAGTTTCCACAATATAAGTTAAAATAAAATTTCAATAACATTTGTTATCGATTCCTGAAGATTTACTGAGCTAGATTCTAAACTCAAGGTCTAATTATTATTTTAATATATTATCAACGTGCAGTTCAATAAATTCCTTTCGTACACCGAAGAAAAAGTATACTGTTTATAACTAAAAATCGTTGGATTAAAGACATTTATGTGAAAGTATTCAATTCTTTGTTTTAATAACAAATATTTTTAGTTACAGTAACATATTTAGTTAATTCAAACAAAATTTTTGGTTAGCTAAAATAGAATCAAATTTTTCTTTATGTACTTTAAATACAACATAAGTTAAAAAAAAGTATGTTAAAAAAATATTAAAAAAATAGAAAATACATGTTCATGTTTAACTCTGTTCAATTAATCATTTTAACAACAGTTCCAATTCTAATATCGTTCAATATTTAATCTTCCCAAACTTATAAATTATAATATACTATTGCTTGATACAATACTCTTACATTCCTAACGTATTACTTCTTAATCAAAAAAAGTTCTATTTCCTAAATCACTCATTGCTAACTTCAGGAAGTAATTCAAAATGGAAACTTTCTTGATTCAAACCTTGATCCATCTTCATTCTTGCATTAAAACATAACAACTTTGTCTAAAATTTAAAACAAAAAATGTTCTCTCTCAATCCAAGAGCCACCATCCTTCCTCCAGTCATATCATAAGTGCAATATACATCTAATCCGCCATCTCCGGCTCTACGATCATAACATTAAAACGGCGTGAAACCTTTGCGCGCGCGACTTACAAAGCACACAACCACTGTGGGGGGAGGGGGGAGGGAAAAAAGCATAGACGCGTACACGGGAATATCGAAAACGGCTCGCGGTCCAACGGGCCGCGAAACAAAGAGGGAACGGTGGGAGGAAGGCAAGGTATTAGAGCGAGATACCTTGACACACGAGGGAACGCGAGAAGGGCTGCCGAGGAGGAGCAGCGGAGAGGAACGAAGGCTACCATGATATCAGTCTTGCTTGCGCCGACAGTTCGTCATTTGTCACTGTCGCTGCCATTAATAACTTCACCGTCCTGTCACTGCGGATAATACGAGTGGGTTTCTGCCGGGCTGTAGTCACGACTCCGGCAGGGGTGGGCTCCGTTTAATTCAGTTCAGTTTAGGGGGTCTCTGCGATGCATTGGAAGGGCACGTCGTTAAGGGGATGTCACTCATGTCACTCCGACATGGCGAAACGGACCTAGGCGTCCATCTTGCGCCTCGGCCTATTCCGTCAACTCTCACGGCGGCCATCCTCGGCTCCCGCCAATGGCCTTTCGATCAGAAAAAAAAGGAAAGGAAAGGAAAAAAAAAAGAAAAAAGAGCTTTCGCTTCCATGTAATTTCGGATTCGCATTAATGGCCCCGACAGTTTACACGGACCGGCGTGAATGCGCTCCGGGTCCGGGGGATCATAGCGGAATTTCAAGGTGAATGGAATTCTCTGTCGAAGCCGTCAGATCCCCCAAAGAACTGCGTGATCTTTACAAATTACATGCATTGCATAATTTCCTCAACTCCGCTGATTAATTGCCCCGAATTTTTCTTACTCAATGATTGTAATAATGTGTCGGTCAGATATAAAAATATAGAGCGTTCGGCCGGAAATTAATTGTTACGTCCTATTCCGCGTACAATGCTCAATCTTCCGTTTTTTTTTTCCCAGCGATATATATATAAATTGTGGTTCGTTTAAAATTATTTTTAATCCGAGTACTGTGTAATGGGTGTTTTAAAAATGTATTACACTTTTTGGTTTGAGGGTTATTTTAAGATTATCGCTGTGTTGTATTGTGTGAATCGTTAGGTGAATGAATAAATTTATATCGATAATAATGGAGTTTGTATGGTTATGTCAATTAATTTTCAATTAAGTGTATTAAAGAAGACTTTGTGTTACTTTGTAGAGAATTCTGATAAAGTGTTTGTATATTATTGAAATAACCTTTCAAAAATAAATCTATCTAAAGAAATATAATAATTACCTAATAATTTAGTGAATATTATTAAAGAGTGGCAAACTGTTTACAAAAATATACCATATGAAAACATTAAATAATTGTAATGGTATCTAAATGAAGGACAGTTTTCAAGATAGATAACGGTAATTTCCTTTAATCGTTTTAAATTATGATTAATAAAACATTTACTACGATTTTTTATAACTAAGTGTAATTTTAATATTTGTATTGAAATACTTTTAATTCTATGCAAGACTAGAAAAATATAATAAAATTGTCTACAAATCAATTAATTATTTAAAATTACAATATTTTCAGTGGTTCTTGTAAAACCATAGCCACACCCTTAAAACAATACATTTAAAGCTATGTTCTAATTTGATTAAATATTCAAAAATATATATTAACTTTAAAGATACATTAAAGATAAAGTCTCAAAACTGAAACATTAAATCATTTGAACAAATTGCATCGAAATATCGTATTGATGTTCACATTTCAACCTGGCGACTTTGCAAAATATTGCACATAGAGGAAGAAAAGGAAGAAACAGTAGAAACCAATGGCGAGAAGGAAAAATCGTACTTTCGTCATATTAGCCGCCAAACAATCAACTTAATTTTTTTTTTTAATTCCATCACACGCAAATTGCAAAGGCAACGAGAATTATTGTGAAAGCTTTACACAATGACGTATGTGCGTGTACGTGATGTACTCAGGAGTAAGGGGAACGAGTAGCATTGCATCTCGTTGGTATTATATAAGCGCGCTCTCGACGGGCATAGCCATTTCAAAAATGAAAAAAAGGTTACGTCCAAAGTCCTCTGTGATGGCAGTAGCAACACGGCTTTTTAATTAGAGCAGCCACTACCCAACACCTGACATCCCGCGCTGCCATCCCCTTCATCAAAGTATCATTCTCATTTTACCGAGTTTCAAAAAAGAATTGTCGCGCCCTCTGCTGGTCACCGGTTAAAAATACATTTGCTCTCCGTGCCAGTTTTCGTGTCCAAATTAATCGTGACTCCTGGGTATTTGCGCTTCGGTTGCCATCCACCCACGAAATTGTAAAGGGCCTCCGAATACGTTCAAAATGTTTTCCTCCGTTGAGTAGTCGAGCGTTAACGAACAATCCACTATCCCCCCCCCCCCAGCCGTTTCGACGAAACGCATTTCGATTGTTATTAAATTTTTCCCAATGCATTTTTATACTCAATTTCGATTAGTGTATCAAGACACCACGATTTGTTGCATTTAAATAAAACGTTTTATTGAATCAATCTATTTTTACGGATTATTTCGCGCGCAAAATATATTTGCATACGTGCACACTAATAAATGTGCACGATAAATTGTTACATAAACTTGGCTTAAAATTTTTCGTAGTGAGTGGAATCTGTTAGAAATTATTTCAAATTCATTTCAATATATTAAGGAAAATAGGTTGACATTGCACTGTCATACATAAACATATGATTTTCATATATTCTATTTGAAATTTTCTTATATACAGAGTATCATTTTTGCTCAATTAAACATAAAGAAATATGAAACAACGTTTCCTTTCTCGTTGTAACATTTTAAAACACAATAAAATAATTTTAAAATATTCCAACGTGATAGAACATCTACCGCGACTCATATTTCATGAAATTATTGGAATTCACTTTATTTGGGTGGGATTTCCATTCACCGCACGAAAAGGAATCACACTGCGAAGTGGTTTAAAACTGTTGATATTATTATTTTTCTTTCAGACGTCGGCCGTTGTTTTCCACAAAGCGGTAAAAAAAGTGTTCCAAATACGCGGAACCGTGTAAGGTGCAGTTTGTCATTTCTTTTCGACTTCCGACCATGCGCAGATGTCTTTTCATTTGATTTTCTACCCGGGGTAGGTGTTCGGCCACGAAAAAAGCGCACGGGTTACGCATCGCCCCGGCATTCGTTCTAGTATTTCTATATTTACGGTAGTGCGGAGCCGTTTCATGCTGCGAGGAACCAATTCTTAGGCCGCGCTCGACCTTGACTTGTACGCAGCGGATAAAAGACGGGCCATAAATCCGAGCGAGGTCACCGACTTTGAGTTCCTTTCAAACGACGAGGGGTTATGTGCCTATGCCTCAACTATCCTCGGTTATGCATATCCCGCTCACAAAGTGGAGATAGATCAAAAGAATTACCCTTTTCAACGCAGCCACCCAAGAATTTGGATGACCATGTTTCTCGTAGGCAGGTTGCTTTGGTAATTTCGTAGTTTTGACTGACAATAATGAACTTGGTTTCCTTTTTGAGCGGCAGGTGATTTAAACTGTAAATACGTGCTGATACTTGCTACGAGATAAAACTTTCAATGAAAGGGCACTAATTTTAAATGCGATTCGGGGTTGAATATTTAAATTAACGTAATAACACCGGAAGGAATGGTCAACTGAATTAATTAAATTTTTGTAAATTAACCGAGGTACACCTTAACTTGTAAATATCTTTAATAATGGAAAACTATATATAAAGTATAGAAAAAATGTCCGTAACTGTGCAGTTACAATTGTGGTAATAAATGTCAGTCTTTAACGACAATGAATATTAAATTATTCCCTCATAGTCAAGAAAATAATTGATACCTTCTAAAAATCTTTGGACATTAACATATCAAAATATCATAGCAATATATCATAAATATTACCAGAGCAGAATATAGGGATATTCTTGAAAAATATTGATGAAATACTTTGGAATATCCTTTACTGGTGGGGTTTCTTGCCCCCTTTAAAAGTACAACCAAACGTTCCACCACGGTTCACATTACAACATTTTTATAACTCATTACTGTAATATTTACAGCTTCATTTTTGCTCGCCCGTAAATAATACATTATGGATCGAGATTATGTGTTAATTTGTAAAAACACCGGCGCTATATTTCTTGTTATCTAAAAATAAATGCACTTCCATTATTACAAAGTGAGTTCGATCGGAAATGCGGCTAAAGAAATCATGAAATTCATGAGCAGCGAAGCAAAAGCGACAAGAGGGTTGATGGGCTGACGGTGTAGGAGCGATAGGAGTGGCTCGCGTTTGTTGCAGAAATTATTGAGCGCGATATATCAAGCGCATTTGTCGGACTGGTGATTTTCTTGAAAATTTTGCCGGCCTTCAACGGCAAGATTGAGCTCGTCGGGGCGTAGAGCTAAGCACCTCCCGTCGATTCGACGGTACGTTTAACCGGGACGCGGAAGCGAAGGCAAATAAATTACACAGCGGCAAGTCCATAGTCCACTCCCGCGGACTTGCTTCATCCTTCGAAGGTCCGAACCCCATCGAGTCGCGCGGGGAGCAGGACCTAATCAACATACTATCACCCTTTCTCGTCCATGTGTTATTAATGTTTTTCAATTTGCCGAGGGTCTACTAAACCTTGATGAATAAACACGTCCTTTAACAAATCACGCAATTAGCTCCGCTTCTTCGGTTCAATTTCATTACTATATCGCATTATATAAGCCAGTATTGTTTGACGTTAAGTACTTCATTGGAGAGCACTGAAATAACATTGAATGAAATTAATTTAAACAAAAATTGCTCTCAATACAATGTTTTACTGTCTTTTCGCTAAGTCCTTTGGAGATATCGCTGTAATTCTTTTTTTTTATTGTTGGAAGTATGGATTTGCATTAAAGTTCTAAACAGTAGTTAATAAAGTATTGTTCTCTTCAATTTTCTTTGTCATTTTTTTTTAAATCATCATTAAAGCATTTTTACCAGTATAGTAGGTTAATATGATATACCTGAACTACTATCTGATCATACCAATTTTATAATTAAGAAATTTATTATCAACAATAATCCTGTTAACTATTTGTTAAAGGCACAAAAGCTTTGATTTAAATAAATGAAATGGGCCAAAAATATGACTTTTAGGTATTTAAAAAGCCTGAAATGTATATAAAAAAGTCTAAAATCATGATTAAATTAATAATGTGTTCCACCAAAGTGTGCCTGGTGACTTTAGACATACCCACTGTGTGTCATTTGTTTAAACAGTTATCAAAATTCACTAAAGTGGAAATGATTTGTGATTCGCAGTTTGCCGTTCAAGTGGTAGAAAGATTCGTATCTTTCTCTTCAAAAATACGTACATACATCATCATTTTAAAATCGCGAATCAGTCGTTGACGCGAAGTCGGTAAATATCAGTCAGTCGAGTTATCGAAAACCCGGTACGTAAGCTAAAAACGGTAACGTAAAATAAAAATCGGCATGTATGGAGTTATTACGAGGTATCATACGCGGAGAAAAAGTTATTGATAACAATACAAGAATCCCGATTAAAATTGTTAAATTTTCTCTGCAAAACAAACAAGTGTAAGTGCAATGTCAATGCAAAAAGAAAAAATATTGGTATTACTAAATATTACATAAATTCGACGCGATATATATTAATTGAACTATACAATTATAAAATAACAAGTTTTAACATGCATTGCGTTAAAATTTGATAAAAGAATAATAATTTTTGCCACACTTTTTACAAAATTTATAATATACTCATGCCAAATATTAACACAATACGTGTTAAAATTGTCCACGTTATAATCTTACACATCAGTTAACACAAATCACGTCAACTTTGTATAATATTTTTCTTCCCGCATATATTAATAATAATCAATAAATGTATTACTAAAAGAATAAATATCTTCTCCAATTAAATTAACTTAATTTAAATTTATGAAACTTGATTAGGCCATTTTATTATCTTTCGCTCGTTCATGCAAATTATCTCGCTTAATCGAATAATATTATAAATAATGTGTTAACACCGTATCAATTAACTTGTCGCGCTAAAGTGATCAATGCGCTTTATTGACGCGTAGATGAGCGCTTTCATACGTTGTGGTTCTTTAGATGATACTTTTATTTTACACGATACACTCGGTCTTAGCAACGTGCCTATCATTAGGATCTCATTATTCAAATTCAACTTTTGCATATTTAATCAAATGCCACGTTCTTTTTTTCATAAGTATTACATACAGAGCGTTGTAGAGATAAAGTATAATAACCCGATTCTTGACAACCTAATGATGATGACCGGCTTGCTGCCGTGTGCGTATACACGGTAAGGTAGGGCATTGCAGGCGAAGTATATAATACGGATAATGCGAGGAGGTGCCATCTTGTCAGTACCAAGGGAACGTCCCGCGTGGAAAAATTTAGTCTGGATTAAATCTGGATGAAGTCTGGATGAAGTCTGGATATCAGTCTGGATATAATCTGGACACTGTCTGGATGTAGTATGGATACAATCTGGATGTTGAGTCTGG
>JABFPN010006875.1:0-10997 GCA_022817305.1 Leptoteleia sp. ZL-2020 | reverse complement strand
TAAATATACAGTCGTAACAAGAAATTCCTCTTATTTTCACACGAAATCCTCTTCTCGTTATTTTAACCAGAATATCATTTTATTTTGAAACGATTCCTGTGAATTTGAAATGATTTTTTTAAGAGTGTAGAATGATTGTTAATATGTGATACTGTAAAGTAATGAAACTTACTACCCCCGCTTTTACTCTGATGAAATGTTGTTTGCCAAGTTAATCTTCTCAGTTATTTAACGAAATATCAATCTCAATATATCAAGAGAATTTGCTGCAAAAATGTCAGAATAAGGTGGGAAAAGGAAACTTATCCGTGTAGAATATAGACGTATATTAGACGTCAATAAAAGGTTGCATCAAGTATATATGGACGTCAATAAGAAGTTCTAAAGACGTTTAATTGACGTATATAAAATGATCGTTATATGATCAAATATCATTTTTTAGGATATTTTAAGGATGTTTGTCACAGACGTGTATTAATGTTATTTTTATGCTATTTTTAAGAACATGACATTTGACCATAAAATTATCATTTTATATACGTCGATTATACGTCTTTCGAACTTCTTATTGACATTCTTATGTACCTGATACAACCTTTTATTAACGACTAATATACGTCTATTTTCTATACGAGTTAATAATTACTAATTTAGCAGGAAAGTGCAGGTATTTACGTTATAGAAAAGGAACGCAACTGTTTGTTGATATCCTTATCTAGAAATAGATATATTCTTCAAGTTTAAGATAATAAATTTCAATTTTATTCAAATACATTCGCACTTTCTTAACTTTTCCAATATAATCTATGATACGTTTCACCCCTTACAGTTTCTCAGCGGTATAATTACCCATTAATTTTTGTTGCAATATATTTCTTTTGCAATTCAAATTTCATTGCAATTTTTAGTTTGCTAACATCAGGTTTTTCGTATATTTTTTATTTATTTCACGTATATAAATATGTCCTTTAAAAATTAATTGAAATTTAAACAATTATTTTTTTATTATAAATAAGTACATGTAAGATATATTTTTCGATTGGGTTTATTATTATTTTCTTTTAAAATAAAATTTTCAGTTAAACAAAATATAGATACAATTCTTGTGTTTATACAAAAGTACTATAGATAACGTATTCCACTCGAACGGTGACTTCAATGTTGAATTATATCTTAAGGTTGAAAGGTCCACGAGATATCCGCTTGCTGATTTTTCTGCTGAATCATAAATGTCAATAAATTTATTATACAGATCTTAAAATCTTGTATTTTTGATTAATTATAAACGTAAGAATAAAATATGATAAATTCAGCGATTTCTTTTATGTAAACATTTTGATTCGCGATTCGAATTTTTTTATTTAACGATTTTTGAAAAATAATAACAATTTACAACCCAATTAATAAAACAAGTATTGTAAATTTACAAAGTTCAAAGATCAAAGCAATTTCAAAATATGACTGCTGAATGGCAAGCATGTATTTTTTTTCATTCAATTATAAATTCATGAAATTCATGAAATTTTGTTTACATTATTACAAATTCATTTCGTGTTGTTTCACTTGACATATTTCCAACTATAACAAAATAATACTTTAGGACACATTTTGCTTTTCTTTTTCTACCAATATAAAACTTTTGATGGTTAAAATATTAATTATATAAAATCTTTATAATATTTAATTAATTCATCGCTCCTTGATAATATTATATATTATACATTATATAATACAAATATATTGATATATTTATACTTAATAGTAATGATAATAATAGCCTAAAGAATCAGGGTTTCTCTCATTTTTAATATAATATTCATAGTTAAATGAATTTGATTTACGAATAAGGGACTGTATAGCAAAAACGTGAAAGTCTGAAAAATGTCTTAAAAAGCGACGAACTCGAGATATCCACGACAAAACGTGAACTTCGGGAATATTTTTTTAAAAATATGTACAACTTTTGAATAAAACATTTTTTAGCCAAAAAGATCGCCTTTAAGAAGGCGATGATTTTTTTATCGCAATTTCGGTTGGTTTTCGTAAATCCCAAAGGGACAATTTATATATTATACTATATTGCGTGTAATGCATGTATAAAGTGTACGTTTAATATACTTGTCATTTTCATGCTTTTCTCCGTGGAATTGCATTATTCGAGGGAGAAAACTTGGGGGCAACACGCGAACGTACAAAATGCATGATTTTTCATAAAAAAAAAAGACACCCTGCCCTCTCGCGCGGCAAATTTCAATTTTACGAAGTTGAACAATTTTTGAACTCATGATATCGTAATTATCATCATAATTATGCGTTAGAATCTCACCGAGTTTCGTCCGCACTTGGACACATTTATTAATGTTTAACCAAAATTTAGCCGAGTTAGACATTTTAATGAATAGATTAAAATTATTTCTAAATTACTTGAAATTTAGTGAATGGCAAAGGTATTCCGCGGAAGTTCTGCCGAACTTGTTTTACGTAAATGCGCATTCATTTTTGCAAGATGTTTGCTTTCATTGAGCGAGGATGACGTATTGTGAAAACGAACGAAGTCACATTTTTCTTCGTACGTCGTAAGTTTTGTCACGAGTTTTTAGCCGAGGAATTATGAATTTGACGTTTTCATGAATTTCTCCGGATTGTGTTTTCTGCGATGAGTAGTGAAAACCCGTTTCACATCAAACGCCAAAGCTTATTGAAGGTACACTTTTTTTTACAACTACACCAAGAAAAAAAGTTGGATTACAGATTCTTATATTGCATCAAAAATTGGGGACAAAGTTTATTTACGTGTAATATCTATTATATATACTACCACTGGAAGTGTTTATAAAATAAACTTGTACAATTTTAGAATCTTTTTTAAATTGTATTAAATATTATTTTGTCCCACTTTTTTATACAGTATAATAATTTTTAACAATATAAACAGTCATACATTTTGATTATTAATAACATATTCTATGTTTTAAACGGTAATTTAAATTTAGTTATTAATCGATACGTCTTTGTAAACTAATCATGTAAGTGCAGAATTGTCAATAAGTTAATTATAAATCACGCAAAACCGCAAATTTCAATCATTATACCCATAAACTCTAATAATTTGCGGTTTATAAGTATTTTTACTACAATTTCACTAAATATTGTCATTGTTTCTTAAACTTACAAGCATTTAAACAACTATAATTATTAATAATGTGTAAAGTTTCATCGTATATGGAGCGGATAGAAACTTGTTTAAACCAAGTATTATTGTTTTATCAGATTTTCAATTACAATGAATAAACTTCTCAGATAACAATGATAATAAAACTATATTGAATAATGCTATTTAACTTTCCTTTTGCATCATATAAATTCAGCAAGCATTTGTATATTATATCTCATTCTAATCTACCACAAATACTTGTAGGCATTTTTTTATTTAACAAATAATAATCAGGTATTTTTTAGATTCTTTAAAGAATTATTATATACTTATATTTAATTTTATGTTAATATGATTTTGGAATTTTAATGTATAAAATAAGTACTTTAGATCATATTAATCTCACTTTTGTATTTAAAAATATTCCTAAAATATATTTAAAAAAATATATAACAAAATTTAGATCGAAATGTCCAAATTAAACGATAATTTATACATTAATTTTTTTTATGATCCTCTCAGGCTGATATAATACATGTGAATTATCATGTAATTTTCTTCAGTGCTTAAATTAAGTCTTCCTATTGTTATTGGAAAGTGGGAAAGAAATGAAGTAACTATCGTACCAATAAGCTTTTTCCGAATCTGATAATAAAAAGACCATGTACTTTAATTATTTCCTTGTAAACATTTAACGTTAATCCAGCTTACACAAGCAGTAGAAAAAGTGCGTTTAAAAATGCGATTGTCAACCGAGCAACAGCAAAAACTATCAATTCCATCGTCTGCCGGCTGGTTGGGCATAAAATCGAAAGCAAAAGAACCCTCGCTACCTCTTCTGCTTGGTAAAAGTGGTACACCATATAAATAGTTTGCGGATATCCTGCGAATGGATTTGTATACGTTGTACTCTAAGGCGAAGTGGAAACTTTTTATTTTTCTGCACCAGTTCCATCTCAAGTAGAAATCGCAACCTGAAATTCGGAATTCCTGTAACACATTTTGAACAATGAATATCAAAGTTATATCCATATATTATATCCATATATATTATAGTCCTTGCGAAATAATTTTTTTCTTTTCTTATTCAAAGTGAATTTTGTAAAAATAGCGTTTAAAATCTTGATTATTTAATGTTTCACGAAAAGAATGAAATTTAGTTAAAGTTAGCTGGAAAAATCCCAAAGGTGGAAAACTAATGTTCGCGTTTTTCTGCTGAAAAATTGATCGCGGTTTAATCCGCAGGTATCCGAGAAAGAATTTTTCATTTTCAGTAACTTTTTTAAACTAATTTGATTAAATTTCTGAATTTCTCCATGGTATATTTCGGTTATGACATGTTAATTCAAGATGTAATCTGTGCAATGGTAAATGGATATTTCAGTTATGTAAACTGTATATTTTAATTTTGAAAGCAGCGAAGTTTCTATTACGAAACTGAAACTAACAATTATAGCTTATTACTATCACAACAAGGTTCAAATTTGTTTGCAATTTAGTTGGAGTTTTAATGGATAAATTAATAAATCAATCTTTTTTTACTGAAAAACAACACAATTTATCTCAAACAGTGTCCTGTAATTTATGTAAAAAGATAATTTATTTTTATATTAAGTTTTTCATCTCTATCGATCGGTTTCAACATATAATTATTTGTTTATTAAATTATGTACCATTAACAGTAACCGTAGAATTATGCAAGCTGTAATAAGGCTCCGGGATATTTATGTTTTCATTACAATACCATTGTTGTTTGCGCGCTGGGACCGATTTTCAACGGATTGAATTGAAATGTTCACCACAATTGTATTAACATTTTTATCAATTCTTCGCCATAAATGTCAATGTTAAAACACAATGGTCCTCGAAGCTTGCATTTTCACCACAAAAGACCGTCCCTTTTTGCCAATTTATATTTTCCCTCAATGGCCCTCCCCCAAAAACACGTCATTTACACTTTTGATACCTATCCTTTTGATGTGGCCAAAATTGATCAGATCTCGTATCACAACACTTACCCTCGTTATTAATTTAACCGGCATCGGATAAACGCCAGATCTAATCCAACCTCCCGTATAAAAATCGCATCACCCGCACCTCTTTTTCCATAAAACAAAATTTCAATCTCCCCGGTATTTTTAGAAAATTTCCATTTCTTTGAGCAATGAAAATCGAGTTTACATCAAAAGCCGACTCTTTCTCTGACAAACTTGGAAAATCTACTTTTGATGGCAAGTGCCTCTCTCTAATTTTCTCGAAGAAGCCCCGAAAAGTGAATGCCTTCCATTTTTCTGAGTTTGTCAGATTTTATCGAACGAGGATCAATAGTTTTTGAAAGTGGCGTACTAACCGAACCGAATATAAAATTATGTTTTTTTTTTCTTCAAAAATTCCACATTTAATCAATTTATTTAATGCGCAATTTTTTAATAAAATTGTCCAGACTGTAAATCGTACATGGAGAAAAAAGAATATTAAAAATTAGAAACCAAGGGATTTCAAATTTTAATAAACTGAATTCTAATTTTTGACAAACTGTTTATTACATGTTTTTCCCATTAGGTGTCATTATTCAGTGTCTCTAACCTATGCCATTCATAAGACAGAATGTCAAATTGTACAAAACTATATGGAAAAACAATTTTTAATAAACTGATTTAATAAATTTTCATAATTTAGTTTGCCATATAATGATATTCTGCAAGTATAATGTCAAACTAGTAAACTTTTTATTAAAAATTAATATTTTTTCTCTCTCAGTGTAGTTATTATAAGATTATATGATACGTAATTGATTGAACATTTATTTTTGAATGTAATAATTGAATTCAGTTAATTATGTCAATAAGTAAGTCAAAGCAATCAAATGGGTAGATTAATCGTAAACATTTAATAATATATATGATACATTTCTTTTTTTTCTGAAAAAGGAGCACGAAGATTTGATTTGGCGCTTCGTTTCATTAATTACCTTTAAATTCATCAGTAAGGCTCGGGTAATTCATTGCCCGAGACGCCTGACGCATTTAAGATAGGACGCGTGTCCTTTATCTGTTTTCATTTATCTCGCAAGAGGTTTGTCCTACTTAAAGTCATCAATAACATCACGCGTTATCTTACGGCGTTACCCCCGGTACATTGTCCTCCAAGCCCTTAATCAGTTTATCGGAATTACTTTTGCAAAAATAACGAAAGGTTCGTGAAAAATTTCGCGGGACTCCAACAAGCGAAACTTGGCTCCGAGTCCTTAACTTCTTGACAGTTAAACCGAGGAAACTAATTGCGTTATTAGAAACTAATAACTCAAATTTCTTGAGCAATGTACATAAAGTTATTTAAACTTTTTTTTTACTTTAATTATTATTACTTCTTGTTAAACAGGTTATTATTCGTGAAAGTGGATGGCAAAGTTTAATTTAAATTTTCAACATAGATTGGAATGAGACGGCTGTATAAAATGAAACAACTTTAATAGAATTTCTAACCATTGGCAATAAGTCTCCGCAGCTGAACCCCTTAAAGCTCAAGCGGTGTAACTTACATTATTGTTGTTTTGAGATATTTAACGTTTTACCAGAATTGTCGTGGGTAACGCTAGCTCAAGGATAAATTTGTACCGCTACCTAGTCGGCTGCTATGCGAATTAGAGGTTACAACATTTGCGTCATTAACGGAATGCCACTTGCTCAATATGATACTGACTCCAGTTAACAAATCACAAAAAGTGGGGGTTACTTTAATACGGTTAATTTAACCAATATAAGGTTTTATTTAACTAAGGCATGTAGTTACTTGTACTGCATTGGGGTTCAGTGTATCTAACTATAATGCATAATGATTCTAACTGTATTATTTAATTACATTAACCTTACAGTATAGTTACTGTATCCCTTTTTCATAGTTTTCATAACTATATTAAAGGAGTTATGTCAACCATGATATATTGTTTATTTCACTATATTAATATAGTTACTGCAACCAAAGTTAATAGTTATTGTAGCTTTATTACAAACTGACTAAAATTAGTTATGCACGTAACACTAGATACTTCTTAATTTCATGCAAAAATTAATAATCAATTAACTATATATTTACAACCATGAAGTGAATGGTTGAAGATTGAATGTTCATAATAGATCTCTATTGTACTGAATTCATGATTAAAATTGTTTGGTTGATGACATTTAGTTAAAAGAACCAAAATTGCTGTTCCAATAACAAATATTTTTAGTTATAGTAATTAGAAAAACATATTTGGACCAACACATTTGGTTACACTGAAAAAGGAGTTATCGAGTCAATTTTCGTGATAACTATAATTCTGGTTAAATTAACCATATTATGGTTACTTTAACTAAAAATCAGGTAACTCGAATTAAAATTTTATATTATTCACGAAAATTAACTATGCGTATGGTTAATACCATTATTCTTTTTTTTTCAGTGTATTTTATATAAAAATTTTGGTTATTACAACTAAACGTTTTCCTCTGTCGGGGGATCTGTAATAACAATAATAATTATAATTTGCGTAAACATTTCGATTAGCAATAATAGGATAATTTTTTTCAATACCAACGCTCCCTTTGCATGCGAGTAATCTTAAGCTCGACGTTTTGACAAGAAAACGCGGACCGACAGCATCCGACGCGCGGCAGCCGCTCGATAATCCAGTCGAGGTGATTAATATTGCTCGGATTCGATCGCGCGAATCACGGGGCATAAATCTCGCGAATGAGATGTGCGATCCGTAACACTGAACAAAGCCATAACTTATGCTTTTCAGATGATGTAAAAGATGCACCTAACGCCGTCTTACGTGTGGCTGGCGCTATTGCTCTGGACTTCCGGGTTCTCGCTCGCCTCCGACGCGACGTGCATCAAATACCTGACGGCCCGCCGGGGCATCATCGCCACGCCGAACTTTCCCCGGGCCTTCGACGTGCCGATAAAGTGCCAATGGGTCATCGACGCGTCCAACTTCCCGCCCACCAGCAACGGCTCCATCATCCTCTACCTGACGCAGCTCTACGTCTACAAAGGCTTGAAGATCACCGAGTACGCTTACTACGAGTCCGAGCGGGTCAACTACGCCGGCAACTTGGTCAAAGAAATCACCGAGGGCAACGTATTCGACTTCCGATGGTTTCGCTCCTACGAGCCCTACCTCGTCCTCGACTTTGAGCTCGATCGACTCGAAGGCAATCACGTGCGAATTCTCTACGATTTGCTCGACGTCTACGGATTTAACATCACCTACGAGATTACCGAAGGAAACGAACATCCCCGTTCCTGCTCCGTCAGGGACTGCTCTTACTCCGGAAATTGTCTCTTATCCTCTAATTATAGGTAAGAAGAAGCGGAGGGCTTTTTGCCCGCGCTCCAGACAAATTTCGCTTTCATTCGGACAGGTTCATTTTCCGCGGCCTGCGACGACCGGATTAAAGTCCGCGCCGCGAAGTTTTCCTCGCGTTTAATTTATCGCGCTCGGATTGCCCGCCGCGAGTCATTACAATTATAAAAGCTTTTTATTTAATACACTTTTTTTTCGGTATAAATAGCGCGCCGCGTATTGTGCCCTCCTATTTGAATATTGAATTAATCAAGAGGGCTTCCGTTGCGCGCAAGAGCGTGACCTTTACATATTGTTTTAAAAGCCATTTGTAATAGATTTCAGTGGTTAGTTTTGTTGAATTTCATCGGGACCAGATTTATGGCCAAATCAGTTTATCAAAGAAGCGCGGCGTAGCAAAAAAATATCTCAAACTAGAATAATTAAACGACCCGGGAGGAATTTGTAGTTTAATTTCTAATGAAATTTTTTGGCTTTTTTTTTTTTTTTTGTATTGTAAGCTTTGTTTTTGAAAATGTGTCTTTTAGGGGTTACATATTTTTAAAGTTTCAATATTTTACGCAAAAAAATTAACAAGTTAATTTTCCTGAAATAAATTGGAGTCGAACATTGGGAGATAAAATATGAAATAAATAGTAAAATTAAGTATTTATTCCTGAATACTTTATTATAGTATTTCTTTTACATTTTGTCATACGTATACTGATAAATTTGTTCGATTTTAATTTATTATAAGAAAATTAACTTATTATTTTTCTACATGTTATTGGTATTAACGTAAAAAATATATTTTTATGAATTAATACTACATTTTTACTAATTAATGATAATTAGAAGTGGACAGTTGAAAAAGATTTATGAAATGTATGGAAAGGAATATTTTAATTACTTTCGGATGATTGATTAAATTGAATGAACATTTCTTAAATCGTATTACACGGATAGTTTCTAAATTTTTCCAACTTTTGTTTCAACATTGTATAATTGTTGGAAAAAGTTATTTAAACCTTTATAAAACTTTTTAAAGAAGTCGATAAAACGGTTTTATAAAATAGATTTCATTTGTTGTAATTATAAAATTGTTACAAAGTAAGATTGAAATATTTTTAAGATTGAACATTTAAAAATGTTTTACAAAATTAAAACAATTTTATTACATTAATTATTTATTATAATATATTATTTTCATTCTATTTATATATTTACCACTTTAGTGTCGTTATTTACTGAGAAGCAGTATTATGATGGAAAAAATAGAGGGTTAAAATTAATAAAAAGCATATACCGCATTTCTCTACATAACATTTTATTATATAAAATGTTGTCCGCAAAGAAATACTTTTATGGTATATGTAGCAAATATATATATATACCCTTTATAAATTAAAAAATAAATCCTAATATATTACATATATTTTACGATACATGTCACGTATGAGCGCCGGTTTTTCATTGAAAAAGAGTGTTTCGTCGATATTTTTTTTCGTTTAAAGAGAACACTTGTCGAGAGAGCCCTTTCATTCAAAGACGATTATACTCAAGTTCTACTAGTCAGATTATTATTTACCAATTAACTTCACCCTTTAGGTCTTAATAATTAAATTTCATAATAGGTATTTTACATTATTTATTTATCTTCTTTTTTCAAAAATTTTTACCAAAAGATACGAGCACTACCTATTTATTTGTGAATTAGGAAAATGTACCTCACTGTCTCTTAAAAAAGAAATAAATACAACTCTACATAGAATGTCCGGGGAAGAGCTGTTACATCTGCTAGCTGACTAACATAGTCTATACTGAGGCTCCCCACAGATACTAGTAAACGGAAACACTTAAAAGGAAATGTCAATCACAAACTACGAATTGTACGAACGTGTCTGAATATGTTTAATCTCTAAAATCTTTTACTTTACACAATTGTTGTAAAAATTATTTTAATGCATCTTTTACAGTTGTATAATAACAGATATAGAATTGCCGATTTAATTTCCTTTATATAACTGGAATATTATTGTTTTAATTATAGCTACTTAAATTCGGTCAATAAATTAAGATCAGTTAGGGGATGAAATTAGGTTCGAAGGTAGATTTTCGGGGCTTTTTGTCTTGCAGACAAAAAATTGATGGTTCGATAAAAAAAATATCACTTCCCGCAAGTTTAATTAAATAATCAATTAAGATAAATTATCGTTGTAATAAATTAATGCGAAGCATTAAAGTTTTAGTCTTTCTGAGTTATAACCAAACATATTCGGAATGTTTATCATAAACTTATAATGCACGGGAAAAAATACGCCATAGGGTTCACAGCAAAATGGCATTGATTCAACATAGACAAAATATGTAAGATCAACACGGTGTACACTGAGAGAAATATATGAGTATATTTTACTAAGTGTTTTCGTAAAGTTGTGATATATTATCTTTCTTTTAAATAAATACTAATATTATTTCATTTATTACGAATTTTTTATTATTAATTACCAA